>BQNB010030113.1:0-55156 GCA_026074375.1 Tanacetum coccineum
ACGGGGATGTCAATCCCAATAGATCTATTCATAACATTCACGCTCACAATCCAGTAACTGACAGTTCATGATAATGGGCTTAAATAGGGTTATAGCTACTTAGGCAACATGTAATCATAATGTAAAACTTATCCGCTTGTGTCCAATTATAAAACAGTGCATGTTTCTCACCCCAAAAACTTATAAAACAAATCATGTATAACGTGGGGCTATGAACTCACCTTGAGTGAGCGAATATCAAGTGTATCACAGAAAATGCGTCACGGTAATGATCAAGTGAAACCTAATCCAATATAGGTCGTATAAGTACTAATCACATTGGGTAACTACTACCATATATAATTCTATATAGCTAATCACCATCTATTTGTTTTAGTGAAATCATATTTATAAAGTTAAAACGTTTATAAATATACCTTTGGTAAAAATGACATAACTTTCACGTTTCAAGTCTGTTTCTTGCGTTTCTTATGTCCACGCTTTCGTATTAAGACGAGTTATCAAAATTTGACATTTTCATATTTTTAGTTCTCTGATGAACAGTGATTTTTACTATTCATACCAGTTATAAACTTATTTTTATAACTTTAATTAACGTAAAACCCGTAAATGTCGTATTTTATTCGTTATAGCTTTGTTTTTAGAGATTCTTTCGAGCACGTTCTCGTAATTGAAAATTATATTTATTTATGAGGTTTACAAAAATAAATGTTTCTGTCATGAACAATAACTTTTTATAAAAGTATTATTATGGTAAACTTGTGAAATTCGTAACTCTTTCGTTATTGATTGAAAAAATACAATTCTTATCATTTTGGAATCCTAAAAATATGTAGGATCTGTGAAAAATACTAAACCTTATATTTTAGAAATATTTTATAACTTGCTTTTATAAAGTTTGTTTTATAAATCCGGTATTAACGTAAAACGTATATTTGCCGTATCTTTTTCGTTATAAGTCGGTTTTTCGAGTTCTTTACATATTTGGAATCGTCATGAGGTGTACTATATTTATAAAACATGATAGGGCTGTCATAAAACATGAACCAAAACAGTCCCTTTGTAAATAATATATATACTAATTGATATCACTTGTTTTACGTACTTTATAACTTGGTAAATTTTCCACAATCCTCCATAACCTTATTTATCATATATGTTACATATAATAATGTCCATATCTTGTCCAAAAGTCCATAGTATCAAGTCCTTGATAACACCTTTAAATCACACTTATTATGTAACTTTTAATTACAAGTTATTAAGTAAACCCTAATTAACAAGTTTGTACATAACCTTTTTATACATAAACCAAGAGTGTACAACACTTATAAATCCATTTTAACATGATATTACCAACATCATAGCATATGTAAAAGTGTACAAAACAATGATCACAAGTAAAAATCCATTCCACATGTTTAAAAGTATCCTAATGGTGATTTTGCTATATAAAACTAACATATGCATAAAATGATAAATGTAAGGACATAAAGAGTTTTAGATGACCTTAATGAGATGTATGATGATAACCAACACAATCTAAACCCTTGTTTAGATGAAAAACCAAAGCTTGCACACTTGAAAACCCTAGTTTTCTAAGAAAACCCTAATCTTGCAATACTTGCTTCAATACTTGTAAACCTTTAACCAACCCTTGCAAACAACTTAAGACATCTTAGATATGATGTAGGTATGTGTGTATGGTCTTAGAAAATCAAGCTATGAAGTATATGAAAGGGGTGTTTGTTGCCGTGACTAAACAAGGAAGAATAAGTTGATTTTTATCAAGTGAAGTATATTGTGTATGCTTATTTGCTAGTATGGTATGACTTATAAGTACCAAGACTTAGCTAGGTGAATAAATATGTAAGAAGTCTAGAGGGACTTGATGAGGGTTTTTAGGGAGCCATTGGTCAAAAGTATGGGAAGTATGCTTGACTTGAATTGTATGATGAATAAAAGGACCATGTGGTGACATTGTTGTGATATTTTTTGTATAAGTCCACCCTATATCCAGGCATCATATGGTATATACTTGATAATATTTTTGTAAATTTTTTTGAGTATTAGGTACAATTGTGGGTATTTGTTGAGAGCGTAGAAAGTTTGGTGGTTTCGGGTTTGCCTAAACACAGTATTTTATCGCGAAATAAACCCTTTTGCAACCAATAAAGATAAATGAAAAAAAGTTAATATATTATCTCAAAATAATTATATAACACTTGATTGATGTAAATCATTAATTTCCATTTGATGCCCGTTTACATTGAATGATCATTTTTAGCTTACGCGATTTAACTTAGCGTTTACGATTTAAAAGCAAACGCGTACAATACTAAAGATACATAGTGAATTTATTAACGACGTCATTGACCCTAAAACACAGGGTGTTATAATGAGGGCCCCTCTGATGTAAAAAAAGTAGGGTCATGGACCTAAAACTGTGTTATAATACCTTCAAATTTAAAGAAGGTGAAAATCTAACACAAACTTTCACTAGATACAAAGCTTTAATGAATGAACTAGTAAATGATGGTATTAAACTTTCAAAGTTTGGTGATAAAATTACTAGGTCATTAAATGGGTTTCAAAGAAGTGAGTGAAAGTTTATGTGTTTTGATAGCTTCACTAGAGCACTGCTATTGGTAAACATCAAGAAACTAAACAATGATTTATTTTTCTTTTAGTCAGTTTTACACTTAATCGAAGATTCCTTGATCTTCACTTTCTGAGTGAAGTAAATCAGCTTACAGGTTCTATCATAGATTTGACTAAGGCATATGTGATTTTGTCGCCTTCGTTGGAGCATTGGTGTTGATAAAGATTACCAAATTTATACACCATAATTTTGATCTAACTCTTCAGCTTTCTCGAGTGAAGTAACTGAGCAGTCACATATGTCTCATTCGTGGATTTGCTTAAGCATGTGTGGTTTTGTCGCCTTTGCTGGAGCATTGGTGTTGATATAGTTTACCAACATCTGTTCAGCATAACAGAAACACTAAACCTGAACCTAGTTCAGCCCTTTCAAAACATCAATCAAGGGTCAGTTTTAAAAGCAAAAGTGATATTCAAAATTAATATAATTTTCTCTAATTAATTTCTTATATAAGAAGTTATTTATTTTTGATATTATTAAAAAAGAATATCCAAACGATAACAAGACTCTCGCCTTCTTTCCACTACTTTTGTCGTTGAACATACGGCTATTCACTGTTTAGGTGTCAGAAAGCCTTTTGCTAACTTTATTAAAGCTAGGGTTTAGCATCGTGCAACTAAAAACCTTATAATCCTTTATATCTTTCAAAAGAAGATATAATCTTTTTCAAAAGATTTTTTAAAACAATCACAAATCTTATAAAACCTAAACATCATTTTAACAAATCACTTCTCACAAACACATCTTTCCTCACAAACACACACATAAAAACTCAAATCAAATCAAAACCTCTAAAACCCTAAAAACGAAAAACAAAAAATGGCTAAATCTTCAACCCAAGAACAAATCACACAACAACAGGATCAACCAGATGAACCAGAAAGTCCTATTCCATTTTATCCTACCACCCAAGTTGAGTTCAAGATAGATGAAATAACCTTCAGTACTAACAATGAAGTTGCTCTTCTTTATCCTCCACACACAAACTCAAACTACTTCAAAATTTTCTTTAACTTTATTTCTAAATGTTATCTTAGGGAGGCATTCACAAGAACACCTAACCAATACAAAGAGTATCTGTCTGAGTTCTGGTATACTGCTAAAACTCTTAAGAACTCCAAAGCATGGTTCTCAACTCCCACAGGGGTATCCTAGGAGAGGTAGGTGTCACTACCTTTAGGAATGCAATTAGGGAAAATTACTTGTCCCACTCAAATGAGTATGCTGAATTACCATCCCTATAGACTGTAAGAGAATGGTTTCCAACCATTAGGTATAGTGGGGAGGTTAGGGACAAAGGAACCCTCTAAAAGGGTCTTCTTCCTCCTAGGTGGGGTTGCTGATGGGCCAAATAATTCAATGTCTAGGAGGGAAGACCGGTGGGTTTGACTAGATCTTAAACAAGGATGCTATAATTCTGTACTGTTTTGAAAATGGGATTAAGATAGATTATGCTAGGCTAATTTGGGAAGATATCATCCATAAAATGGATAAGAAAACTAGAGGAAAAGTTGTCCCTTATCTTAGGTTTTTATCCATACTGCAGGAACACACGATGGAGGGTTATGGAAATGATGAGGTTACTCTAAACCCCACTCAAGTCTTCAGTGTTCACAACTGGACACTAAAGAACAACTAACTTGAAGGACCTCCCTTTACTGACCACATGCTGGCTATATATAATGCTAATGAGCCTATGGCATTTAAAGCTCCCAAAACCTCCTCAAAAGATGAGAAGAAGGTTACCCATGCAAAAATCCTGGAGCTAAATCTGGATGAAGGAAACAAATTCTTGTTTTATACAACCAACCTTAGTCCAAAATAGAGGCAGCCAAAGGTGTCTCCTCTTCAAAAGGGGGCACTAGATCCCCCACTAGCCATTCCAAGAAAAAGAAGCAGTCCAGTTTAGCCAAGGACACAAAACCATGCCAACGTCCAGCTTCCACCCCTGTGGTTGCTAGACTGCATAAAGAGGCCCAACAAGCAACTGGTGGCCCAACATCTTTAGGGGTCACTAATGAAGAAAGAGCTAACCCTCAGCTCAGTAGTGTAGTGTTAGCATCCACAACTAAGCCTGTTTATTTAGCTTCTACTATCATACACTTTGAGTCTGCATCAGGACATGATGCTTTAGCAGATTCTATAGCTAAAGCTGATCCTGGATTATCTGCTCCTAATGATTCTATATCTCAACAATAAGGTATTGATAAAGGAACCCAAAAATATTCATTTGATCATATTATTGTAGGGACTAACCCAAGTGTTCTTGTAGATAAAACCAAATTTGCTGGAGATGGGTTGAAAACCGCCCATAATGAATCATGTATAAACAAGGATTCCAGCAATGCTGAAAAGGAGGTCAGCAATGATTCAAGTGAGTTCAACACTTCTCTTGAATTCACTTGCTCTAATGAAACCACAAAGGAAATCAAGCTGGAGGATCTGTCCAAGCTGGTGCCAAATGTAAAGGTTGATGGTTGATTCATGACAGGCTTCTACCTAAAGATATGAACCTAAACATTGGTTTATAGATGATAGATAGAAGAATTACATAGCAGAGAAGGTTCATGTTGAACATCATAAGGAAACTAAAGATGCTTTAGCATCTCAACCTCCATCCCTAAAGTTAATCAAGATTCAGGAACTGAGCACTCAATTACTACTTCTTCAAACTCTAAATCATAAGGTGGTGAAAGAAAAGGAAGAGGCAGAAACTGAAGCTACTTTACTCAAATCCAAACCATCCTTTCCTAATGTGGAACACCTTACTAAGCTTTCAGTAAATTCCCTTAAACCTGAACTATCGAAGCTCTTATCTTCTCATGATTTCAGCTACTCATTACCAACTGAGCTAAAATAACTCCCCTCCAAGTTCAATATATCACCGAAGAGATCAAAGAATTAAAGAAGTATGTAGAGAAATTGGAAATTGAGCTTCCAAAGGATTTGAAATAGATTCCTACCAAGATGGAGAAGTTTAGTTCAACTATTTCAAGTCTTACAACACAAGTCTCTGAACTGAAGACTCTTTAGTGGGAACTTCCAACTGAATTTCTTACTGTACCAAGCCAAGTTTCATCTATTCAAGCTAAGATTATGACCTGGGATGCTCTTCCAAGTCTTCTCAGCAAGGTAACTGAAGCCTTGGAAACGTTTGCATAAGTCATTGAAGCTGCATCCCATAAACTGGTGATCAAAGTATTCCTTCAGCAGGCCAAGCTGGCACTCATCCTGTTAAGGGGGAGAAAAACCCAAGACAAGCTACAATCACCTAGCTGTTCAAACAAAGAGCTAAAAAATATGCTAAAAAGTAAAACCTAAAGACTCTACCAATACCAACAACATCTCCTATCACAACAACTGTCACATCCCTAATCATTCCCGCCACTATACAACTTCAATCACCTTTTCTATCTAGTCCTCAATCTGAGGGGGAGCCTATAAAGAAAAAGACTCTCAAAGAAACTGAAAGAGAAGAGTCTGAAGCTAACTCTGAAACTAAAGTTAGGCCAACTAGTTCCATGGTTGAATCCTCTAAGAAGAACAAACTGAATAAATTTGATTTTGTTACTAAAGAAGGTGATCATGTCTACTTCACTGTAGAACCAATCAAAGAATAAAAGAAGATTAAAGAATCAATCAAAGTTGATTTAGCCAAGAAAGAAAAGGTAGTAGGAAAAGAAGATCTAATTGATCTTCTGGGTATTGATGTGGTGACAAATGTGTATAAGGCCAAGATCAAGTATGATAAATATTATGATAAGATGTTAAACAGAAGGGTGCAGTCAAGAATCATAAATTGTGATGTTCTTACCAAGAAAGGCTCCATTACACTAAAGGTATATAGGGATGATGGGACTGATGAAGCCATCTCTAACTTTAAGACTAGTAATTTTCACCTGAGTAAATGGAGAGAAGTAATGCAGGCTTGTCACAAAAGAACTAAGGTTAGATGGGCCACCATCTATGAGCAAATTAAGAAAAGAATGGATAATCTACACAAAACTGAACAAGAGCTGGGGATTGACTTTAGTAAGGAGAACTGGATCCCCTTGACAAGCTGAATGAACTTTCCAAAAAGAAGAGGAAACATGCTGATGCCTTTCAAGACTACTTTATGTCTATAAAGATGTATAAGTCATCAGTTCAGTATGCAGATCATCCAGCTGAGATTGTGCTTAATGAACCATGTTTGGGTATGATGATGTTCAATTCTCATCAAAGGCATGATTTTGTTACCATTGAAGACTCTAGAGATCTCATAAATGAAATGTTGTATACTATGCAAGAGATCTTATTCAGAATTCATCAAGGACCCGGGCTTAATGATCATGCCAGAAACTTCAGTTCCTTCCTACTCGCCGAAGTTGACAAAAGGAACCTGAACTCCCTCAAACAAATAAGGGCCATTAAACAGCTAAGGCAGTAGATGTTGTAAACTTTTGTAATAACTTTATCTTTTATAATTTAATGTTATAAAAGTTAGTGTTAGGATTATGAAAATCCATGTAAAAGACTCGGTCACCCCGTCTAATGTCTAGCATAGGTTAGTTCGTAGCTTTAATATTAATCGTCTAATTACTGTATGACCTATGGTGTTGTGCCAAGTCTTTACCCACATGTTAGCCCACTCTATAGCCCACTTAGGGTCACAAAAAACTTGTATTTATACCTCCTTTCTAGCCATGGGAAGGGGTTGGTTGTTCATTATATGATAAACACACATAAGGTGTATTTTCTCTCACTAGAACTTACTTTCTCTCTCTAAGATAAATTGGTCAACCCCTAAATCATTCATTATGTTATGATATCCAATATACTACAATTGGTATCAGATCCCATGGGATGATTTGCTAGATTGTGTGTGCGTTTTCTTGGTTAGATTAGATCAAAAGTTTGATTTTTGAAGGTTTATGGTCTCATTCTTGACACTCTTTGATTCTCACGTTTGTGGTGTTAAAGTTGGTGTTTTTATAGTTGTTGTAGCCTTCTAGGATCAAGTTGTGCAAAAGAAACCAAGCAAAAATGTTCAAAAGTGTGATTTTTAGGTGTTTTTAGGTGGAAAATTCGTATTTTTCATCACTGAGTTTTGTCTCTCTGGCAAAATTCTTCATTGCGTTTTGTCAAAAAAAGGATACTGCGTTTTGTCATTTTGTGAAGGACAAAAGTACTGAGTTTTGTCTTATTAGGGACTGCGTTTTGTGTCACAGTGTTTTGTCTCAAGATACTGCGTTTTATGTCACTGTGTTTTGTGTCATTGCGTTTTGTCTCAAGGTCCTGCGATTTGTCTATAACAGGTTGAGATTTGTCTTTGTGTTTTGCCTAATTGAAGATCCATATTGCGTTTTGCCTAGGAGAGACTCTGTCCATTTCATTTCTTGACTGCGTTTTGTCTTAAGACTTGATTGAGATTTGTCTAAGGCTCTTCGTTGCGTTTTGTCTCCACCAAATTGAGATTTTTCTAAGGCTCTTCACTACGACTTGTCTCCAGCGTTTTGCCTATTTTTGGAGACCATCATTGCGTTTTGGTAGAAAGAAACTCTGGCAAAATTTTCTTCTTCACTGCGTTTTGTCTAAGCTTATTCACTGCATTTTGTCTAAGCTTCTTCACTGCGTTTTGTCTAAGATTCTTCACTGCGTTTTGCCTAAGTCTTATCATCTTCATTACGTTAACACACTTCAACCAAACCAAATCATAATTAAACACCATATCACCTAATCTAACAAACAATCATCACTTTTAACATACAATCACTAGTTTCTCGATCAACTTATTCATTTCCAATCAATTAAGATGACTAATCTTTCGGAACTACTTCCATGTGCGGTTCTGATACCTGACAACCTGGCTCTGATCGGTTTGATTTACATCTTGGCAACATCGTTTTCTAACTTTATCTCGTGGGGTAAAGAGAATGGGGTGAAATCTTGAGTCAATTGATGTAGGACTTTTAGATCGGGAAACATTTTGGGAAACTCTTGCAGAAGGGAAATGGAGGTGCCTTACATCTAGGCCCAGATACGATGAGTCTAATTTGACCTATACACCTAAGATACGGTAAGGTAACATGCTAACATTCGAGGCAACTATCGTCCTACATCAAAGGAGTTTGCCAAAAGATATCTAATCTCTTATCATCATTACACTGATGCAAAAGGACATATGGGGACAATGTGAAGATGGATATGGAAGGTATCGGGCAATTAACCAAATAGAAGACAGCGAATCAAACTAGTATGATGACTTTCGATACTCTTTTGTCAGAACAAAAGGAAAGAGCACTTTTCATGATTACTATGTCCGGTTTGCCAAATATTCCAAGTAAATGCGTATACATCATGAGACCATGTCCAAAATGCTGTTGATTTTCTAATATGTTAATGAAAATGTTGCTAGAATTGGGTTAGATTTGTAACAACGGTGTGAAACTCAACAGAGGTGAGGGACTCCCAACTTTGATCAATGTATGCTTATCTAAGCAGCATGAGGCATATGCCAATGAGAACAAAATGTTGTTTGGGTCGATTTATCATCACCATGTTGATCCTCTCGCCTGGATATCCAATGTTGCAACCTCAGTAGTTCCATTTCACAATTCATCTATTAAATCCATATACACACTATGTTCCACACACTTTGTGACAACTCTCAACTTGATTCGGGAATCTCTCCAACGGGACTATTAAATGAGAATTTATACCAACACACTTGCATTACTACCCAATCATACAAAACATCCTTTCCTCAAACACAAAACAATTAATAGAACTTATCTAAATCCTAGGAACTAGCCATAGTTCAAGACGGCAGGTTGTGGTTCGAAGGTTCAGGTGTCGACAGAATAGGGTTAGGGTATCAACTGCACCGGGGTGTCTGCCAAGTACAGGGGTTATGGGGGACAGCTCAGCAACAGAGTCGGGAATGCTGTCCAGGCCAAGCAAGGCAGAGTTAATGCTACATACTGCAACGGTTTAGGCCAATAGCTATGGAACTGCACTCGACAAAGCGACATAGAATCGAATACTTCAATGGACAAGAGTTATGATGCAAAAGTCAGGAGCAATGGGGTTGGTGGATTGGATGCGACGTTTTATTTCTGTGCAGGTAGACAAGACACGTGGTTGATGAAGATGCTGGTTGATGAAACTGTCTGGATTTTAGCATCAATGTGGATTTTGTGTTTAAAGCATGGATGAACTGTGATGCTTGTTGATTCTGATATGATGATGGCTCCCATGGCATTAAAATATGTTTCAGGGCTAATCTTATTATCTGCAGTCATGTTTATGATGAAGACGGTCCATCGTATGATTCGGGCATTCTATTTGAGGTACACGGACCATGATTCAATATCAGGATGCTGTTTGAGTACCATCATGAAGAACACGGATGCGTGACGTTATACAACCAAATCTACATTGATTGAACTCGCATGCCCGATATATGAGTTATAGTTAATTTGATTCCGTTAATTATGATCAGTATTTAAAGGACAAGCTGTGCAGTTGTACAAAGCAATGTTCTTCTGTTCCAAATGATGATACATGATGATATGTATGACCCTCATGCCAATCTGTCTCTAAACAAACGGAAAGGTCAGTTGATTATTCACATAAAAAAAAATTTGTTGAATTGTAAATATAAGGAACAAGTTGAATGTATGAAAGATGGGCAGGTTTGAATTAACGGAAGGAGAACAAAAGTGATATGAACATAAGAATAGTTATCAATGACCGCAACACTTAAGGAAGAAATTGAAAAGGAACTTCATTATGTAAATTGCATCTTGTTTTACCATAACCATAACAAGTCATGGTTTAGAAGAAGTTACCCTCTTTGAAAAATGATTTTAATAGAAAGTAAAACAAATACCTTGAAGATTGTTTGGACAGGAAAGCTTTAAAAGAAATGTCGGGATTTAAAAAAAACAAAAAAAACAAACAACAAATTATACATATTAAGACCAGGTTCTTCAAAAATGTTCACATGTTTTTGCTTGTAAACCAAAGCCCATATTCATGATGAACTGAATAAGGTGCTATTAGTTAAAGAACCCTTTATGCCTCACCGTGCAAAGCAAGTTCAGCATGTTTATCTTATGGTATGTATTATCAAAACCAATCATGTCCCGGCCATAGTGCACAATTCAGAGGATACCTTAGAGATAGCTGAAATCACTAGGAAGAAAATAAATGACAAAATAAAAGACCCAGAGTGTGTGCAAAAGAAAGTTAAGATCACACCACCTGATTACTCGAAAGAGAACTATTTAGCGACTTTCACACACGAAAAACAATTGACCCTGAGACAATTTTTGTGTCTCAAGATCTATAAGATTGAAAGCGAAAGCTCTCAAAATGCGAGGCCACAGCTTAAGGCAAATCAAAGCGTTGACGGTGTAACTTCAAAATCACCTACAAGCTTGTACCAAGGGTAATGTATCCACAAAAGAGTCAGTAAAATTAACTTTTTTGCTCTAATAACAACTTCTTTTTGGACTTTGAAAAAAAATTGTAACAAAAGACATTACACCTAAGGGGCTGACATAAAGGGGAAAGGGCGTTTTGATACAAACCCATAGGCACTGTTATTCCTCACCTAAGGTCATTCCATTTTTCAAAACACCTAAAGAACATTTTTAGGGTATTCAAAAGGCTCTACTAAAGAAATTAAAAAATGAAAGGATTTATTTTTGGATGAGTTGGAATGCTAAGGTTGACCAATATCAGGTGTAGATAGGAATCATTGATGCGATCTTGACGGAAAAACCCTTCTTATTGCATTTGATTATTTAGATTGCTGATTTGCTTGTCCAAAGAAGTGTTTTATGTTGCAACGAATTCTGAGCTTAATGTATCTAGTTTTACTGAAATGTATGATGCCCACACTAGTCTTAAAGCACGTTGTCTGGAACTTGAAGTTGAGCTTTCTAATTTACGTGATAAGATTCAAAAGGATAATCATAATGAGTTAGTAAAACGGTTTTCCAATCTTGAGGTAAATAATTTAAATCTGCAGTTAAAATATCAAAACCTTAAAGAAAGTTTTAGAAACAACACATCTCCACCCGCTCGAGATGTTCCTGATTTTGACTCAGTTTTTGTAATCGAAAAGATGAAAGCCTCAATTCAAGGAAAAGACAACGCCATCAAAAAATTGAGAATGCAAATCTCTCAATTGAAAGAAACCCGTAGTGAAGCAGACCGTACACTTGATTTCAGGACCTTAGACTTTCAGATCACTCAATTAACTACAAAAATCAATATTCTTCAAGAACAAAATAAGCTTTTTAGGGCAGAAAATGGAAAGATTAAGCAGCATTACAAGGAATTGTACGATTCTATTAAGATCACGCGTGCTAAGCATCTAGAACAGACACTGTCACCTATTAACTGAAATGAGTAGGTCTAAAGGTTCTAAATACAGAATAGCTGTCTTGTGTCATATGGTCATGTTAAAACCAAAAGTTCTTGCACCAGGAAAGTATGCTATAGATGTTGAATATTAGAAACTATTCACCCTCCAATAGGAAAATAGGTAACGTGCATCTAGTTATCTCAAAATCCTTAAGGGAAAGCTATTGGAAAACCCTTCGTGAGATCGTAGAGTAAGCTAAGGTTGAAAGACCATTAGATAGCTCACTTTCATCAGCTTGCCTTTACACTAAACACTCTCAGGAATTGTTAGAATATGTGATTGGTACTTTTCCAAAAGACCTAAATACACGAGATAAACAAGATGGGTTCTACCCCTTTACACTAAGAATAAAAATGTCATTTTTGAGGAAAACATATGTGCAATTGTCCACAAAGTAGCACACACAAACAGTAGTGCAATTGAATGTCAGAAGACTAATGTCCCTGTGCCTCCTTCTATAGAAGTAAACAGTTGCACTGATGCTAGCAGATCACAGCCTAGGAGCAATACCAAGAAAAATAGGATCTTGCCAGCTAAGAGTGTCAACATGAAGAAAGTAGAGAAAAACCCTTGATAATTAAGTATTAGTCTGGAATACCACGAAATCGTGTTGATTCTAGTATTAGCTACTAAGGCATACTATAATTAATTCGAATTTCTCATTCTATTTGCCAAAAACAGTGTAACAAAAATGCTTAATTTCTGTTTGCAAATCTGATATGTGTGTGGTTACTTTTTGACTCTGTGAATGCATTCCCCCGCTGTTAAAAATGTTGTGCCGTAAAGTTAAGCAAGTTTCGAAACCTAAGATATTCAAGCATAGTATGGAAACCAACAAGCAAATTACTTCCAATGTAGGTTATAAATGTTTGCCTACAGGAATAAACTTTCACTATAGGAGTATGTGCCCTTTAAACTAGGTCACTAAACTAACTAGTGTACGGTATTGCTTATGCTAACCCAAGGGGACCCAACCAAAATTGGGGATCCAACTTTCTAAACTCTCCATCTTCGTCTGTTTTCAAATGCAGGTCGTACAGATCGTCCTTTGGTATTTGGATAGGGCTATTCAAAACATTGACGGGGGATCGCTCGCGGCTCAGGAATTTCATGAAAAAGTTCTTACGAGAGATTAGAATTCGGAATGCTCACTTTGGTGTATAGAGGTTATGGAGATACGTTATGGTGAAAGATTACTGATCTCTAAGTACTACTATGTAGAAGGATGGGGACACAATTGTTTTCTGCTCGCATAATTTTGTGACTTTATCTAGAAGTTGCATTAAGGAAGCACTCTTATTGCTACGTTTGAGTTACAGATCGGTTGGTTGATTTAATTAAGGTTCTTGTGGTTCTATTTTGTTTACCTCTATCCTCGATTTGAGACATGATGAAGTCCTCTCCATTTGTTGTTGTCACAAAGCTCTCCAAGAACATTTATGGTTGTGTGGAATCGGACGTTTATACCAACTTGAACTTTGGTACCATCATTGACCTTGCTAGAATAATATTTCGTACGAGGATTACCTAGATTGAAGTTTGAGAAAGTTTCCATCTCTGCTCCGCATGTTCACTAGGAAAAAGCAAAAAGCATTCCACAAACAACCAAAACTGGGGAATAACACAAAATTGGAAGTTCTTAATACCCTTCATATATGTTATTATGTGGAACGATGCAAGTTCAAACAATTTAATGGGCAAGAAATACATTATAGTCTTGGTGATGATTATTCGAGGGTTTATTAGGGTTTAGGTTGTTGAGTTCAGAAAGATGAGACCCCAGATGTAAATCAAATTTCTGAGCTAATACAAGTCGATCTCAAACAAAACTGTTAGAAATTCGTACCATAATGGCTCATAATTTTGCCATTAAAAGATTGGACTGATGTTTATGAAGTGTTCGGCTTTTTTTACAAAAGACAGTTTCGAGGACTCCACAGCAGACGACGTTGATGAAAGACAGAACCCGTACTATTGTTGAGGCTTTAGGACAATGCTGATATTTTTCAGGCACCGATGTTTCTAAGGGCGAAGCAATCTGGGCTACTGCGTGTTACACCCAAAACCGTTCCTTATTAACATCATCACTACAAAACCCAATATGATCTAGGTGCATGAAAAGAGCCTGTTCTTACCTTTTTCAGATGTCTTTGTGCTTCTTTTGTTACCTACAAATGATAGTAAGATCTTGGAAATTACATCCAATAGAGAGTGGACATATTCGCTTGGTTTTGCCACCTTGCAGGAAGGTTATAAAAATCTACAACAAATGAACCCGAAGTATTATGGAAATATTCCTGTGGCAATCGTGAGATGAATGAGAATTATGTTCCTGTGCAACCTCAGTACAGGATCCAGCTCCTACTTTTATGAGGACTTGAAAAATAAAATTTAAGGTCGTACCAAATTCGGTGCTTGCAGCACCTTATGGTCTACCCCCCACAAATAAAAGTATGGAGATTTTATTCCAACCAAATGTTGTGTAATACATGGAACCTCCTCGTGTTGAAAGACCAGTTTTCCTGCCTACTGTTACAAGTTCCAGGCAATTCAGCTGGGTACACCTTCATCTACAACATTGATCAAGATTGCACTTTTCCAAGTCATTCCACACGGATCATCTCAGCATTACAATCTCAAGTTTACAATCAGGTGTTGCAGCTGAATACTAATATTATGGAAGATTAATCCTTTTGCTCAATGTTAATAAATCCTTCATAAACATATTTGCTCTGACTAGTTCTAAGATCATCATCAGGGATCTTAGTTCAGCAGAATCTCCTTATGTCTCTCAAACACTTCATCATCTCGAGAAATTAAGCAAGGATCACCCGCTGGATAATATTATTGGCAATCCCTCTCTACTGGTATCCACCAGAAAACAACTGGCAAACCGTTATGGCCTTATGGTACTTGTATAACTCTGTTACTGTCAAAAAGTCGATCCAAAGGAACTTCAAATAATGCAATTATATGAGATTTTTGGTTTCAGATGATGCAAGATGAGGTTCAGAATTTGATCGACTTCAAGTATGGAAATTTGTACCTCAACCATGGAATGTGTCATGATTTATTTTCTCTCAAGTGGTTTTACAAAGTTGAATTGAGAGACGGTTGTTGTTCTGAAGAACAAGGCTAGGTTGGTAGCCAAGGGATATCGACAAGAGGAGGGTATTGATTTCGAGGAATCATTTGCACCTGTTGCATGTATCGAGGCTATTCGCATCTTTATCGCATAGCAGCACGTTAAAAACATGAACATTATTTCAATGGATGATCAAGATCAGCATTCCTTAATGGCGAATTACAGGAAGAAGTCTATGTTAGTCAACCAGAGGGTTTCATTGATCCAGATCATCCGACACATGTTTATCATCTGAAGAAGGCTTTGTATGGTTTAAAGCAAGCCCCTCGGGCATGGTATGATACCCTGTCATGATTTCTTTGGACAGACAATTTTTCCTTAGGGTGTCAGGTTGATCCGACTCTATTTATCGTGAAAACACAGGCAAACTTTTCTTCTACGTTCAAATATATGTAGATGATATCATTTTTGCCTGACCGACCAATAAAGCTTGTGAATATTTTTCTGATGGAGATTGAGTTCTAAATTTCAATTGTCACGATGAGGCAACATGTCTTTTTTCTTAGGCTTACAAGCTTCTCAAAATCCCTGGGAGCATTTTTATTAATCACATCAAATTTGCTCTTGAACATATTAAAGAAAATTAGGCGTAAATGGGAATTTTTTCAGGGGGTTTCTTGACCTATTGATACAACCTATGGTGGATTCGGACTCAACTGGATGAGGACCCTTAGGGATTCTAGTTGACCAGACTCGATTTTGTAGTATGGTCGGCTCCCTAATGTATCATCACTACCAGCTAGAACCCGACCTTGATTTGTTGTATGCATGGTGTGCTAGGTATTAGGCTTGACTACCAAAAAGCACCTGAAGCACTTAAACAGGTTACTTTGGAATCTCAGAGGAACAATTAATTGGGGCCTTTGTATCTGAAGACACCGGCTTATGGCACTATGACCTATGCAGACTGCGGGTCTCATGCAGGTTGTCAGGACACACGACGAAGATGTTACTGTCAGGAAGTGCTTCAGGTTCCTTGGGAGATAAATAGTAGCTGGTCATCAATGAAACAAAAGTGAAATGCAGGATCTCAACTACAGAGACCGATTAACTTTGCCATGTTGGTGTTGTGCTCAGATACCTTTGGATTGAGATTCCAGCTCACTGGGGCACTACGGCTTTGCTCTCAATAAATTCCCTTGTATTTGATAATCACATTGCCATTGCTTCCCTACTAATATTATTGTCCACACACTCTCGGTCCCAAGCACATTGATTTCGAAACCATTTCATAATAGTGCAGGCTTGTTAAAGGAGTGGTTGAATTGACTTGTGACATAGTTTATCAGCTCGCGGACATATGTACATAGCACTTAAAAAGAGAGTGGTTTGATTTTTACTCCCGCATCCTTGTATGATAGAGTATGTCTTCCGAAATCTTAAAACGTCTTCAGGAAGGAGAAGAGGAGTAAAAAGATGGTCTTTCCTATTTTCCTACTGTAAATTTGTACATATTCCTAATAAACTAAAAAGAAAAATACACATAAAATTAAAACCTAGAAAATACCTTTAAAAAGAAGTAGTAGAAAATACCAAGAATAGTTTTTCAGACATGTCTTCCGTTTATCGATAACATCTACAGTCCTAGAAAATGTCATTCAATAATGACACAGGTCTTTAAATGAAGCTCGAACGGAAGTTCAAACTTTTCAAAACATGTCTTTAAGGCTTGCAGTTATTTCAGACTGCAACCTTTTTCAAATTGAGGAAAGCATGTCGCCAAAAAAGATGGTAGTTGGTATTCCTACATCGGCGTGATTAAGTTCTCCAGGCTAGGATTACTTTAATATCCATGCAACTCGATCTAACTGTTCGCTTAATGAATGCTTATTTCCTGAATGCAGAAGAGAAGTCTTATGTTATACCATAAAAATTTCCGTCTATGATTCTTCCAGAAAATTATTTGGTTTTCAACATGGTGGTTTAATGTTGTTGGAAATCACACCAGGGACTTGTATTTTCTAATTTTATACTCAACAAGGAATATGAGCTCTTTCAATAGAAAACGGGTCATTGATTGAGGGGGAGAGTATTTTTCAAAATTTATGACATTTATCGGGCATCTTAATACATTAAACAATTAATTGAGAAAAGATTTGTATCTAATAAGGTTACATGTTAAGGGGGAGTTTAAACTTGTGTTAACTAAAAAGGTCCAGACTTTGTCAGTTATATTGCAGTATAGGGTTTATGTGCTATTTGCTATCTTGTTTCTTAGGACTCATAAAATTTTAAAGACCAATTTTGTGCATTTTTATGCATTCTTAAATAATCCCTTAGTAATACTTATACCTTAAATGAAAAAGAAAGTAGAAAGTGAGGGGACAAATCTGCCAATTGATGAAAGTTTAACCTAGCTATAAAAGGTCCTTTGCGTTTTGACTTGGTCAAAACACCAAAAACCAGTCAAACATTTTTCATTTTTTGTTTTCTCTAAACCCAAAATGCAACACATTGCGATTTGATTGATTCGTGGTTATTTGTGTGTTTCCTTGTTTAGGTAATGCTTAGTTATTGTTGTTTATCATCTAAATAAGCTTTATCTATAAAAATATTGGACCTGATCTTAATTATTCATATGTGTTTATTTTAAGGATCGTTCGTGCATAATCATCATCCACGTCTAGGTTAGTGTTTCTAATTGTGTTTTGATTGCTGGGTTAGTATTATATTACATTCATGATGCTTCGTTGATGTATTAATTGCTTCCCCAATTAGTAAATGTAGGGTCCTAGTGATTTTCGTGTTGCGTTTGACTTTTTGAGTCAAATCGCAATCGAATGATACGTTTATGGTTGCCTGTTGTTGTTAAGTTGGCAAGTAAGTATAATAAAATGTATATCTTATACTTGTCATGCCTTCTGGATAAGTCTTGATTTGTAAGTTTAAAGTTAGATTCTGGCGTAATGAATGTTCTTGAATGCGTTTTGTTATGATGTTCTTGGTTGCGGTTTGTTAAAATGTTCTTGATTGCGTTTTGTTAGAACAGTCTTGGTTGCGTTTTGCCTATTATATTATTAGCTGCGTTTTGTTGTTGATTCCTAACTGCATTTTGTCCTTGATAATCCCATTGCGTTTTGATTAATAAATATTAAGCAGGGTCAAAACGCAGTCATTGCGTTTTGTATATGAAGACCATTAAAATATTAAAATATTAAACCCTCATTTCGAAATTTTTTCAAATGATTGCGTTTTGTTTATTTTGAATATAATATTCCTTGCATTTTGTCTGATTGCATTTTGCCTTTTGCAATTTGTCTCTTGCGTTTTGAATGGACTGCGTTTTGATTAATTTTATAAAATAGTCATTGCGTTTTGATTGCTTGCGTTTTGCTTGTTGTTTGTCTGCGTTTTGTCTGATTGCGTTTTGCTGACCAACTGAGTTTTGTGTCTTGCGTTTTGCCTAGTGTGTCTTAACCTCTGCATTTTGTCTAGTATTGCTTGACAATTGCGATTTGGTAATTGTGTTTTGGTCATTGCGTTTGGTCTTCTCTTCCATGAGTTAACTTTCGTTGACTAAAGAGTTGACCCCAAATCTATGTCGCACTTTAATATGATCTCAGTTGTCCTTTTCCAGGATTTAGTCTTAACTGATTAATCCTGAGCAAGTGCTTTACATCTAACTCTCCGTTCTGTATGTATGCCTTTCTGTGGATTTGATTGTGTAGATTATAATTGGATGCCCACTAACCAATCTCAGTGGGATGTTTGATGTTTTTGATAGATGATAGGATATCGTTTGCATTGTGATGATTGTGTTGTTTATTTGATGATGATTGTTGTGTGTCTTGTGTTATGAGATGATGTTAATGTTAATGCTCTTGCTGAACAAGCACCTGCTATGGCACCACCCACTCGTATTGATGATCAGATCCTGCCTCGCAGCAGATGGGTGCCTGTAGGAAAAAGCAACTGCTATTTGGATGTTGAAAAGTCAAAAAAAAAACAATCAATATTACAACTATGTTTAGCATCTAACTTATATAAAACTCTATCATTTCTCGTTCTTCGCAAATTTAAAATCTTTAATAAAAAGATCCACTAATGCTTAGTCTAATAAAATAAGCTTTGCATATTTAAAGTCTATCATAGAAACTTGCAAACTTTTGGCTCTTTAAAGCTAGAATTCGCGTTTTAAAGCTTCTTGCATAAAAGACTAGCAAAAGGTTAAATTTTTATAATTTAAGGGCAAGCTAGAGCGTAACATGCTCAATCAAGTCAAAATTTATTCCTTAAAAAGACAAAACATTGTGTCAAAACACTTATTCTATTTTTGAAAATTTTGAAAATTTTGCTATTTTTAGTGGAAAAATAGGGTTACATGAAGACAAGGCAAATGCAAGTAAGATCAAATCAAAAGATTCCCCCCCATACTAGAACTACACATTGTCCTCAATGTGAGACTGTCACCCCTATACTAACTTCAAGGCATAATTCAAATATTAAGGAGTCTCTACACAAATCTAAAGCCGTTTATTAATTATGCTAATAGATAAACATTAAATCAATAAGATCTAGGATATCATATTCCCATATATAAGCATGCAAAGGATTGAAGATCGAGTAGACGATGAACAAAACCACAAGCACGAGAGTCTTCATAATCCAGGGCAATCCTGGACACAAAACACGAAACACGAGAAAGGAAGATGCGAGCCCCCTTACATCACACTTATTCATTATTAATATACTAATATAATAAGAATAAGCATGGGTTGCCACCTGAGAAGCGCTTGTTTTTGTTAATCGAGTCACAAGCCTGACTCTCCCAAATTTTAGTGGTCCATGGGGAAAGTTTGGAGATCCGGGACAACCATCGATGGTATGTCCCCTCCAAAGTAATGTTTAACTGTATGACCATTCACCTTGAAGTTTGGCCCGTCGGTTTGAGATAACTCGACGGTGCCATAAGGGAATACATGGGTAACGGTGAATGGTCCAGTCCAACGGGTCTTAAGCTTGCCTGAGAAAATCTTTAATCAAGAATTGAAGAGGAGGACTCGATCACCAACGTTGGAAACGCGGTTCTTAATCTTTGAGTCATGAATCTTCTTTGTTTTCTCTTTGTAGATTAAAGAGTTCTCGTAAGCTTGATCTCGGAGTTCATTTAATTCATTTATTTAAACCTTCTGGTGATCACCCGCGGTCTTAAGGTCATAATTTCAATGCTTTAAGGCCCAATAGGAAGATGACCTTTGCGGTGGAGAGACGGTGAGTAAATCCGTATTTAAGGTCATAATTTGTGGGTGATACGCGGTGGAGAGACGGTGAGTAAATCCGTATTTAAGCATGACCTTTGCGAACTGGTCATTGCAAAAATGGGTACCGTGATTACTAATGATAGCACGAGGGTTCCCAAATCGGGCGAAGATAGATTTTAAAAATTTGCAAACAACTCGGGCGTCATTGGTGGGGACCGCTTTTGCTTCAACCCATTTTGATAAGTAATCAAAGGTCACGAGTATATATTTGTTCCCTCGTGAAGACAGGAACATGCCCATGAAATCGATACCCCACACATTAAAGATCTCGCAAACTTGAATAACATTTTGAGGCATGTTATCACGTTGCTAGATTTTTCCATGACGTTGATAAGCGTCACAGCGTATGACCAAGTCATGGGCAACATGGTAAATGGTACGCCAAAAGACTCTTGAGTCAAGAACTTTCTTGGGGTGTAGTTGGCACCATGATGTCCTCCGGTGGGACCATTATGGCAAGCTGTGAGGATATCAACAACTTCTTGGCCATAAACACACCGCCAGATTACTTGATTCGCACAAATCTTAAACAAGTAGGGGTCGTCCCAAAATTAATGCTTAACGTCTTTAAAGAAATTATTCTTTTGTTGGGACGACATCCTTTTCACAATAAAATTCCCTGCATGGTAGTTTGCAATGTCGGCAAACCATGGGGTACTCGAATCACCACGAAAGGTAACCATCCCAAGTGTCTCGAGAGGAAATGTTTTCAAAATTTCCTTTTTCTCGAGATAACTTTGATGGGGATTTTCTAGTCTTGATAAGTAGTCGGCCGCGAGATTCTCCGCTCCTTTTTTATCATGAATAATAACATCGAATTCTTAGAGAAGGAGAATCCACCGGAGCAATCTCGGCTTTGCATCTTACTTAGCAAGAAGATACTTAAGAGCCGAGTGGTCCGTATACACTATGGTCTTCCATAACACTAAGTAAGGCCGGAATTTCTCGAAATCATACACCACGACTAATAATTCTTTTTCTGTAGTCGTGTAATGTGCTTGAGCATCCGTCATGGTATTACTAGCATAGTGTATAGGCTGAAAATTGGGGCTTCGGTTAACTTTTTCTTAAGTATATTAAACGCTTCAATACATTCTTTTGAGAAAATAAACGGAGTTTCTTTTTCGAGAAGATGGTTTATCAGCCAGGCGATTTTAGAAAAATCTTGAATAAATCGACGATAGAACCCGGCGTGACCTAAAAACTTCGAACGCCTTTGACGGTAGTCGGATGAGGGAGTTTAGCTATAATATTAAATTTAGCTTTGTCGTCCCCAATCTCGGACTTTGAAATTTTATGTCCTAAAACAATGCCTTCTTTTAGCATAAAATGGCATTTCTCCCAATTTAGAACTAAATTAGTGTCTTTACAACGTTTGAGCATTTTGTCTAAATGGGAAAGGCATGACGAGAAAGAATCCCCGAAGACCAAGAAATCGTCCATAAAGACCTCCATTGTTTCCTCGATCATATCATGGAAAATGGCCATCATGTACCTTTGGAACGTGCCCGGAGCATTACATAAACCAAAAGGCATACATCGGTAGGCAAACATCCCATAAGGACAAGTGAAGGTTGTCTTATCTTGGTCTTTCAGGTCAATAGGTATTTGAAAATATCCGAAAAAACCATCTAGGAAATAATAGTATTCATTTCCCGCGAGTCTTTTGAGCATTTGGTCCATAAACGGCAACGGGAAATGATCTTTACGAGTCGCATCATTAAGCTTACGTTAATCTATTCAAACACGCCATCCGGTAACTAGTCTCGTAGGAATCAACTCATTATCTTCATTTTCAACAACAGTCATACCACCCTTCTTAGGTACACAATGAACGAGGCTCACCCACGGACTATCGAAGATAGGGTAAATCAATCCGGCATCAAGGAGTTTGATAACTTCCTTTTTGATAACCTTATGAATTTTCGGATTTACTGTTATTTGATGTTGAATCGCCGGTTTGAAGTCATCTTTCATTAAGATCTTATGAGTACAAAAACTAGGGTCGATACCCTTAATGTCGGAGATTTTCCATGCGATGGCCCATTTGTGTGACTTAAGAATCTTTAGAAGGGCGGCCTTTTCTTCATCTTTTAACTCTTTAGAAATTATGATGGGTAATTTATCGGTTCCTTCTAAAAATGCATATTCAAGATGAGACGGTAAATCCTTGAGCTCGAGCTCCGGAGGATCATCAATAGAAGATTTAATTGTTTTAAGTTCCTCAAAATGAAGTTCCTTCGGAGGGAGAGGAGATGATGGATCATCATTTAATAACTTCTCGAATAGAAGAAGGTCTCCCTCCAGATCAAAGTCGGCATCATCAATTCCCGGTGGAATTAAATCATTTGTAAGACAAGCTTCAATTTCTTCAAAAATGAGGTCGCCTCCTTCAAAAGGAGTGAGAGAGGGGAAAGAAGTAGAAAGGATAGGATCTAAAGATGGAGTAGGATTGCCACTTTTAGAATTATCCGAAAATCCGAGAACTTCTTGAGCATATTCCTCACATGAAACGTCGATGACATCGATTCGGTTAACCGATTCAGAATTATTGTAGAAGTATCTCAAAGTTTGACCAACTTTAAAAGTTATGGCTTCATCATTAAATCGAAGAGTTATTTCTTCACCGTAAACATCAATTAACGCTCGAGCCATCCTTAGAAAAGGTCTCCCAAGAATGAGAGAAACCCGAGGATCGGCATCGTAATCAACGACTATGAACTCAGCCAGAAAATGGAATTTCCCACTTTAACGAAGACATCTTCGGCGACACCGATCGGACGAGTAATTGATCAGTCCGCAAGCTCGAGAGTCATTTGAGTAGAGGTAGGATCGGGAAGAGAAAGCTTCTTCCATATGGATAGAGGCATAATATTGATGCTTGTACCAAGATCGGCCAAGGCTGAGCATTCAACCATTCCCTGAAAATCACACGGTATAAGAAACTTGCCGGGGTCTCCAAGTTTTTCGGGCAACTTTTTTAGGATAACCACCGAACAATTCTCATTCACCGGTGTTTTGACTAAGTCAAATAATTTTTCTTTGTTATTTAGGAGACTTTTAAACATTGAAGCAAAATTTGGCATATGAAGAAGAGCATCCGCGAAACTAAGCTCAAAATGTAATTCCCTAAAGATTTCAACAAATTTTGAAGCTATAATATCATCTTTTTCATGGACTACCGGAGGTTGGATGTTTTCAGTACTCGGTTGCACCGTATCCTTTATCACCTTAGGTTCCCGTAACACCACCTTAGGAATAAGAGAAAGAGGAGGTGGAATCGGAGGTCCTTCATAAGAAATGCCACTTCGGGTGGTGATTGCTTTCAAATCACCTCTCGGGTTGGCAACGGTGTTGCTAGGAAGTGAACTTGTACCCGAAGTAGAAGCGGTATTCATTTTCATGAATTGACCAAACATGTTCTTAAGCTCGATGTTAGAATTTGTTAAAGGGGTCATTTGGTTTTGCATGTTTTTCATTACCACATCATTCACCTTTATGTAGTTTGAGAAATCACTAGTCGTCACAACTTGTGGTTGATGAATCGAAGCTTGATAATTTGGGTTTCCCTGATTATTTCCTCTGTTTTTATTGTAACCTTGATTGTACCGGGTTTGATTATTTTGCACATTCGGTTGAGCAAAAGCCGGTGGTCAAATTTGGTTAGCTCTATTTTGAGGACGGTATCTGGTATTTCCTTGATTATAGTTCACTACGGCTGCTGAAACATATCCTTGAATATTGTCTTGATAGCCTGAAAAAGTGTTGCCATCTGTAGTAGGACACTGTCGGTAAGAATGATCACCGCCACAAGTAACACAAGATTCCTCAACAGCTTTTACGGAAGATAGAGCTGGGTTTACTTGATATTTTTTAAACATTGCGGTCATGGCACTAGTCACGGCACTAGCTATGACACTACGTATCTCTGAAGAATCAACATTACTTGATTTTACTTGAGAAATAATAGGTTTGTTTCTCGAAGTACGAACTTTTGATTTGTTTTCAATAATTTTTAACACATCTTCTGCACTTCTTTCTAAAAGATTGCCACCGGTGGAAGAATTCAACGAATCTTGATCGGATGGGTTTAAACCATTGTAGAAGGTATCGAGTTGATTTAATTCGGTAAAACCGTGATGTAGGCATGCTCTAAGGAGATCCTTGAAACGGTCCCATGCCTCACTAAATGTTTCTTCAAACTTTTGATGAAAATTTGAAATTTCATTTCGGAGATTTGTTGTTTTTTAGGGAGGAAAGAAATGGTTAATAAACTTGAACACAAGATCGTCCCAAGTGAGAATAAAACGAGAAGGTTCTTTGTCGAGCCAAATCTGGGCTGGCCATCGATAGAAAATGGAAAAAGCATAAGCTTTATCGATGTCTCGGGCACATCTTTGTACTTCAACGTAGAAGTAATCTTGTTAAAAAATCGAATATAAGCATGAGGATCTTCTTTCTCAAAACCGAAGAATTATTTTGAAGTTACAAGATTGATCAGACTATGCTTGAGATCGAAATGCTCAGCGAGAATAGGTGGTACTACGATTTCCTCCGCATAACCCTCGATGGGTGTACGGAGTAATTCCGCCATAGTACGTTGATCGGCCATCGTAACTACGAGAACCTCTTCAAGAGCGAATGGTTTGACTCTTTGTTTTAATCGTCTACGATTACGACGTTTCGGATTCGTAGAAGTAGGATTCGTAGAAGGTTCACCAACAAATTTTAAAGAAGAGTGAGTTTGCATACACTAAAAACAAAATAAGAGAAAAGAAAAATATTTTTGTAACCGATAATTGAACAAGTGTAAGGTAGCTCTTTAGAAAACGCACAAAGAAGAGGAGGAACGGGTAAGCGCGAAGCGTTTTAAAAACCTTCTCCTTTCGCGTCGAAGTTCGTAGGATCAACCCTCCTTAAACTTATCTTAAAGTTTGTAATCTAAAAGTGAGCCGATTTCACAAGTGACACAACGGTTGTTTTTGTTGTTTTTCGATTTATTTTTTTGGTTTTTTAAATACGTTACGAAAAGTATTTTTGATTTTTCTAATAAATCTATGAAAATAAATTGAGAAAAATAAAATATTTTTGTACTTTTTTAGGTTTTATATAAAAGAAAATAATAATACGATAACTTCACGAGGAAGGGTCTTCAAAACACTAATCTTCAAACGTAAACACGATAATCGCCCACACTTCCCCGGCAGCGGCGCCAAAAATTGATTCTTAATATAATAGTATATATATATATATAATGGTAGGATTATGAAAATCAATGTAAAAGACTCGGTCACCTCGTGTAATGTCTAGCATAGGTTAGCTCGTAGCTTTAATATTAATCGTCTAATTACCGTATGACTTATGGTTTTGGGCCTGGTCTTTACCCACATGTTAGCCCACTCTATAGCCCACTTAGGGGCACAAAACACTTGTATTTATACCCCCTTTCCAGCCATATGAAGGGGTTGGTTGTTCATTATATGATAAACACACATAAGGTGTAGTTTCTCTCACTAGAACTCACTTTCTCTCTCTACAAATTCGGCCAACCCCTAGATCATTGATTGTGTTATGATATCCAATATACTACAATTGGTATCAGAGGACATGGGATGATTAGCTAGATTGTGTGTGCATTTTCTTGGTTAGATTAAATCAAAAGTTTGGTTTTTGAAGGTTTATGGTCTCATTCTTGACACTCGTTGATTCACACGTTTGTGATTTTAAAGTTTGTGTTTTTATAGTTGTTATAACCTTCTAGGATCAAGTTGTGCAAAAGAAACCAAGCAAAAATGTTCAAAAGGGTGATTTTTAGGTGTTTTAGGTGGAAAAAGTCGTATTTTTCATCACTGCGTTTTGTCTCTCTGGCCAAATTCTTCATTGCGTTTTGTCTCCTACGTTTTGTCAGAAAAAGGACACTGCGTTTGGTTGGTTTGTAAAGGTCAACGGTATTGCATTTTGTCTTATTAGAGACTGTGTTTTGTCTCCTGCATTTTGTCTCCTGCGTTTTGATTTATTTTACAGGTTGAGATTTGCTTCTGTGTTTTGTCTATTTGAAGACCCATATTGCATTTTGCCTAGGAGGAACTCTGCCCATTTCATTTCTTGGCTGCGTTTTGTCTCAAGAATTGACTGTGTTTTTTCTAATGTTCTTCTCTGAGATTTGCCTCCTGCGATTTGTCTATTTTTGAAGACCTTCATTGCGTTTTGGTAGAAAGAAACTCTGGTAAAAAAAATTATGCACTGCGTTTTGTCTCCAACAAATTGAGATTTGTCTAAGGCTCTTCACTGAGATTTGTTTAACTCATTTTAACCAAACCAAATCATAATTAAACAACATATCACCTAATCTAACAAACAATCATCACTTTTAATATACAATCACTAATCATTGTTCGATCAACTTAATCATTTCACAATCAATTAAGATGGCTAATCTTTCGGAAGACATCTAATGTGCCGGTTCCGATACCCGACCACCTATGCTTGATAGAACTGACTTTGCATCATGGCAACAATGTATTCGACTATATTGTCGGGGTAAAGAGAATGGTGTGAACATTCTGAAGTCAATTAATGAAGGACCATTTCAAATAGGGACTTTTCGGGAAACACTTACTGAAGGAACTGAAGGTGCCCTAGGTCTAGATTGACCTCGAGTCTATTCTGATCTTTCTCCTAAAGATAAGGAAAGGTACAATGCTGAAATTAGAGCAACGAACATCCTACTTCAAGGGTTTCCAAAAGATATCTACTCTCTTATCAATCATTACACTGATGCAAAGGACATATGGGACAATGCGAAGATGCTCCTGGAAGGTTTGGAATTAACAAAAGAAGACCGTGAATCACAACTGTATGATGACTTTGAACACTTTCGTCCGTACAAAGGAGAAACTATTCATGATTACTATGTCCGGTTTTCCAAACTCATCAATGACATGCATAACATCAAGATGACCATGTCCAAAATGCAGTTGAATTCGAAGTTTGTTAATAACATGTTACCCGAATGGGGTAGATTTGTAATAGTAGTGAAACTCAATAGAGGCTTGAGTGCCAATGAGAACAAAATGATGTTGGTCATATTTACTTAACATACAATTGATCCTCTCGCCTTGATATCTAATGTTGCACCTCAACAGTACAATTCACAATCATCTATAAATCCATCATCTACATTGTTCCACCACACTTTGCTGACAACTCTCAACTTGATTCGGGACTCTCTCCAATGGACAACTTAATTGAGAATTTAACCAACACACTTGCCCTTCTCACCCAATCATACAAAACATACCTTCCTCAAACAAACAATCACCTCAAAACTTCATCAAATCCTAGGAAACAAGCCATAGTTCAAGACGACAGGGTTTTGGTTCAGAATGTTTAGGGTCGATAGAAGAGAAGACATGGTAACAATACATGGGGTGCAGGTATAACTGGTTATGGGGGAGCTCAGAACAGAGTCAGGAATGCTAATCCAGGTCAAGTAAAGCAGGTTAAGTGCTACAACTACAACGGTATAGGCCACATAGCAAGGAACTGCACTCAGCCCGAGTGACCACAGAACTCTGAATACTTCAAAGACAAGATGTTATTGATGCAAGCTTAGGAGAATGGGGTGGCATTGGATGAAGAACAGTTACTATTTCTTGCAGGTGGTCAAGACAACGCTATTGATGAAGATGTGGATGAACAACCTGTTCAGGATTTAGCACTCAATGTGGATAATGTGTTTCAAGCTGATGAATGTGATGCTTTTGATCCTGATATTGATGAGGCTCCCACGGCACAAACTATGTTAATGGCTAATCTATCATCTGCAGATCCTGTTTATGATGAAGCCGATCCGTCATATGATTCGGACATTCTATCTGAGGTACACGTCTATGATCAATATCAGGATGATGTTTGTGAACATCATGAAGAACACGAGATGCATGACGATGTACAACCAAACTACGTTGTTGACTCTCATGCCGATTATACGAGTGACAGTAATATGATTCCTTATGATCAGTATGTAAAGGACAACGCAGTGCCAGTTGTACAAAGCAATGTATCTTCTGTTCCAAATGATGCATACATGATGATATATAATGATATGTATGAACCTCATACCCAATCGGTCTCTAAAACAACACGGAACACAGTAGTTGATAATTCACTAACTGCTGAACTTGCAACATATAAGGAAAAAGTTGAATTGTATGAAAGACGGGCCAAGTTTGAATTAACGGAAAGAGAAAATAAGATTGAGGAACAATTAAGAATAGTTATCACTGACCGCAATATTAAGGAAGAAAATTTGAAAAAGGAACTTCAGTCTGTAAAATTGCAACTTGCTTCTACCATCAACCATAACAAGTCAATGGTAGAAGAAGTTACGTCTTTGAAAAAGGATTTTAAACAGAAAGAAAACAAATACCTTTAAGAATTTTTAGACAAGAAAGCTTTAAAAGAAAAGGTCTAGGATAAACTATACAAACAAGACCAGTCTCTTCAAACAGTTCACATGTTGTGTAAACCAAAGCCCTATTATGATGAACTTAATAAGGTAGCTAGTGGTTACAAGAACCATTTATGCCTCACCCGTGCAAAGCAAGTTCAGCCTGCTTTATATAATGGTCATGAAATTATCAAAACCAATCATGTCCTAGCCATAGTGCACAATTCAGAGGATACCTTAGAGATAGCTAAAATCACTAGGAAGAAAATAAATGCAAAAATGAAAGACCCAACGTGTGTGCAAAACAAAGTTAAGATCACACCACCTGATTACTCGAAAGAGAATTATTTAGCGACTTTCACACCACAGAAACAATTGACCCCTGAGCAAATATTTTAGTCTCAAGATCTCAACAAGATGAAAGCCAAAGCTCTCAAAACGCAGGCCACAGCCTCAAGGCCAATCAAAGCGTTGACGGTGTATCCTCCAAATACACCTGCAACGCTTGTCCCAAGGGTGCTTCCAACAAAGAGTCAAGTAAAAATTAACATTTTTGCACTAATACAACTCTTTTCGGACTTTGAAAAAACCTGTAACAAGAGAATTACACCAACGGGGCTCACTGAAGGGGAAAGGGGTTTTGAACAAACCAAGGCATGTTATCTCACCGAGGTCATTCCATTTTTCAAAACACTTAAAGAACATTTTGAGGGCATTCAAAAGGCTCTAACTAAAGAAATTAAAGAAATGAAAGATATTTTTGAAGAGTTGGAAGCTGAGGTTGACCAAAACGGTGTAGATAGGAAACATGATGAGATTGAACGGAAAAACCTTCTTATTGCTAATGATAATTTAATTGCTGACTGCTTGTCCAAAGAAGTGTTTTATGTTGCAACGAATTCTGAGCTTAATGTATCTAGTTTTACTGAAATGCATGATGCCCACACTAGTCTTAAAGCACGTTGTCTGGAACTTGAAGTTGAGCTTTCTAATTTACGTGATAAGATTCAAAAGGATAATCATAATGAGTTAGTAAAACGGTTTTCCAATCTTGAGGTAAATCATTTAAATCTGTAGTTAAAATATCAAAACCTTAAAGAAAGTTTTGGAAACAACACATCTCCACCCGCTCGAGATGTTCCTGATTTTGACTCAGTTTTTGTAATCGAAAAGATGAAAGCCTCAATTCAAGGAAAAGACAACGCCATCAAAAAATTGAGAATGCAAATCTCTCAATTAAAAGAAACCCGTAGTGAAGTAGACCATACACTTGATTTCAGGACCTTAGACTTTTAGATCACTCAATTAACTAAAAAAATCAATGTTCTTCAAGAACAAAATGAGCTTTTTAGGGCAGAAAATGGAAAGATTAAGCAGCATTACAAGGAATTGTATGATTCTATTAAGATCACGCGTGCTAAGCATCTAGAACAGACAACTGCCCTATTAACTGAAAATGAGAGTCTAAAGGTCCAAATACAGAATAAGCTGTCATGTGTCAATAAGGATCATGTAAAACCAAAAGTTCTTGCACCAGGAAAGTATGCTATAGATGTTGAACCTATTCCCCCTCTCAATAGGAACAATAGGGAAGTGCATCTAGTTTATCTCAAACACTTTAAGGAAAGTGTAGAAACTCTTTGCGAGATCATAGAGGAAGCTATGGTTAAAATAGCATTAGATAGATCACTTGCATCAGCTTGCCTTTACACCAAACACTCTCAGGAATTGTTAGAATATGTGATTGGTACTTGTCCAAAAGACCTAAATACACGAGATAACAAGCACGACTCTACCCCTTTACCTAAGAAAAAGCAAGTCACTTTTGATTAACAATGTGCAATGTCAAAAAGTAACACACAAAAACTTGTAGAGCAACTGAACTGTCAGAAGACTAATTTCCTTGTTCCTCTTTCTACATGAGTAAACAGTTGCACTGATGCTAGCAGATCACAGCCTAGGAGCAATACCAAGAAAAATAGGATCTTGTCGGCTAAGAGTGTCAACATGAAGAAAGTAGAAGAACACCCTAGGACAATTAAGTCTAGTCTAAAAACCACGAATCGTGTTGATTCTATCATTAGCTCTAAGCGTACTGTAATTAAATTGATTTCTCATTCTGTTTGCCAAACATGTAACAAATGCTTGATTTTTTCAAATCATGATATGTGTGTGGTTACTTATTTGCACTCTGTGATTGCATCCCCCTCTGTTAAAAATGTTGTGCGTGAAGTTAAACAAGTTTGGAAACCTAAGCAAGTCAAGCAAGTTTAGAAACCTAAGCAAGTCAGGCAAGTATGGAAACCAACAGGCAACATACTTACCATTGTAGGTTATCAATGGATGCCCACAAGAAGAACATTCACTTTAGAAGAACAGTGCCCTTTAACTAGGCTCACTAAACCTAACAAAGTGTCGGCTATTGCTTATGCTAACCCAAGGGAACCCAACCAAAATTGGGGATCCAACTTTCCAAACTCTCTGTCTTCGTTTATTTTCAAATGCAGGTCAGATTGTCCTTTGGTATTTTGACTCAGGCTATTCAAAACATATGACGGGGGATTGCTCGCGGCTCAGTAATTTCGTAAAAGAGTTCATCGGGACAGTTAGATTCGGGAATGACCACTTTGGTACTATCATGGGTTATGGAGACTACGTTATTGGTGAAAGTATGATATCCAGGGTATACTATGTGGAAGGATTGGGACACAATCTATTTTCTATCGGACAATTTTGTGACTCTGATCTAGAAGTTGCCTTCAGGAAGCATTCTTGCTACGTTCGAGATACAGATGGTGTTGAATTAATTAAAGGTTCTCGTGGTTCTAATTTGTACACTATCTCGATTAAAGACATGATGAAGTCCTCTCTAATTTGCTTGTTGTCCAAAGCCTCCAAGAATAAATCATGGTTGTGGCATCGGCGTTTAAACCACTTGAACTTTGGTACCATCAATGACCTTGCAAGAAAAGATTTAGTATGAGGCTTACCTAGATTGAAGTTTGAGAAAGATCATCTCTGCTCCGCGTGTCAACTAGGAAAGAGCAAAAAGCATACCCACAAACCCAAAACTAAAAACACCAACTTGGAAGTTCTTAATACCCTTCATATGGATTTATGTGGACCGATGCGAGTTCAAACAATTAATGGGAAGAAATACATCTTAGTCATTGTTGATGATTATTCGAGGTTTACTTGGGTTAAGTTTTTGAGATCGAAAGATGAGACCCCAAAGGTTGTCATCAAATTTCTGAAGCAAATACAAGTCGGTCTCAACAAAACTGTTAGAAACATCCGTACCGATAATGGCACAGAATTTGTCAATAAAGATTTGACTGATTATTATGAACGTGTTGGCATTTTTCACCAAAAGACAGTTCTGAGGACTCCACAGCAGAACGACGTTGTCGAAAGACGGAACCGTACTCTTGTTGAGGCTGCTAGGACAATGCTAATATTTTCCAAGGCCCCGATGTTTCTATGGGCAGAAGCTGTGGCTACTGCGTGTTACACCCAAAACCGATCCCTTATTCACACTCGTCACTGCAAAACCCCATATGAGCTGGTGCATGACAAGAAGCCTGATCTTACCTTTTTCAGAGTCTTTGGTGCTCTTTGTTACCCTACAAATGACAGCGAAGATCTTGGAAAATTACAACCAACAGCTGATATTGGAATATTCGTTGGTTATGCACCTAGCAGGAAAGGGTATAGAATCTACAACAAAAGAACCCGACGTATTATGGAAACTATTCATGTTCAATTCGATGAGCTGACTGAGCAAATGGCTCCTGTCCAACTCAGTACAGGACCAGCTCCTACATTTATGACGCCTAGACAAATAAGTTTAGGGCTCGTACCAAATTCAGTTCCAGCAGCACCTTATGTACCCCGCACAAATAAAGAACTAGAGATTTTATTCCAACCAATGTTCGATGAATACATGGAACCTCCTCATGTTGAAAGACCGGTTTCTCCTGCTCTAGCAGTTTAAGTTCCAGACAATTCAGCTGGTACACCTTCATCAACAACCATTGATCAAGATGCACCTTCTCCAAGTCATTCACCGTCATCTTCGGAATTACAATCTCTAAGTTTACATCAAGGTGTTGCAGCTGAATCTGGTATCAGGGAAGATAACCCTTTTGCTCCTATTGACAATGATCCCTTCATAAACATATTTGCTCCAGAACCTAGTTCTGAAGCATCATCATTCGGGGATCTTAGTTCAGCAGAATCTCCTTATGTCTCTCAAACACTTCATCATCTCGGAAAATTGAGCAAGGATCACCCACTAGATAATATTATTGGCAATCCCTCTCGGCCGGTATCTACCAGAAAACAACTGGAAACCGATGCCTTATGGTGCTTGTATAACTCTGTACTGTCAAAAGTCAAACCAAAGAACTTCAAATCTGTAATTACTGAAGATTGCTGGTTTTAAGCTATGCAAGATGAGATTTACGAATTTGATCGACTTCAAGTATGGGAATTAGTACCTCTACTAGACTGTGTCATGATCATTTCTCTTAAGTGGATATACAAAGTTAAACTTGATGAGTACGATGATGTTCTGAAGAACAAGGCTAGGTTGGTAGCCAAGGGATATCGACATGAGGATGGTATTGATTTCGAGGAGTCATTTGCACATGTTGCACGTATTGAGGCTATTCGCATCTTCATCGCCAATGCCACCAGTAAAAACATGACCATCTATCAAATGGATGTCAAGACATCATTCCTTAATGGCGAGTTAAAGGAAGAAGTATATGTTAGTCAACCAGAGGGTTTAGTTGATCCAGACCATTCGACACATGTCTATCGTCTGAAGAAGGTTTGTACGGTTTAAAGCAAGCCCCTCGGGCGTGGTATGATACTTTTTCATAATTTCTTCCGGATAACAAATTTTTCAAGGGTGCAGTTGATCCGATACTATTCACTTAGAAAACAGGCAAACATATTCTTCTTGTTTAAATATATGTAGATGATATCATTTTTGCCTCGACCGACCCTAAAGCATGTGAAATAGTTTCCTATGAGATGAGTTCTAAATTTCAAATGTCAATGATGGGGAAAATGTCTTTTTTCTTAGGGTTACAAGTTTCTCAAAATACCAGAGGCATTTTTATTCATCAATCAGAAATTGCTCTTGAAATATTAAATAAATTTGGAATAGATTCGAGTGCTGTTGATACACCCATGGTGGATCGACTTAAACTGGATGAGGACCCCTTAGGGATTCCATTTGACCAGACTCGATTTCGTAGTATGGTCAGCTCCCTAATATATCTCACTGCCAGCAGACCCGACCTTGTATTTGCTGTATGCATGTGTGCTAGGTATCAGGCTTCGCCTACCAAAAAGCACCTTGAAGCACTTAAACGGGTCTTTCAGTATCTCAGAGGAACCATTAATTGGGGCCTTTGGTATCCGAAAGACACCGCTATGGCACTAACGGCCTATGCAGATGTGGACCATGCAGGTTGTCAGGACACACGAAGAAGTACGTCAGGAAGTGCTCAGTTCCTTGGAGATAAATTAGTCAGCTGGTCATCAAAGAAACAGAAGAGCACTGCGATCTCAACTACAGAGGCAGAATACATTGCCATGTCTGGATGCTGTGCTCAGATACTTTGGATGAGATCACAGCTCACAGACTACGGCTTTGCCTTCAATAAAATTCCCTTGTATTGTGACAATCGCAGTGCCATTGCTCTCTGCTGCAATAATGTCCAGCACTCCCGGTCCAAGCACATTGACATACGACACCATTTCATAAGAGAGCAGGTTGAGAAAGGCGTGGTTGAATTGTACTTCGTGACGACGGATTATCAGCTCGCGGACATATTCACAAAAGCATTACCAAGAGAGCGGTTTGAATTTCTACTCCCGCGTCTTGGTATGAAGAGTATGTCTCCGGAAACTCTTAAACATCTTCAGGAAGGAGAAGAGGAGTAAAAAATGGTCTTCCTATATCTTATGTAAATATGTACATATTCAAAACCAAAAAGAAAATACAAAAAATATAAAACCTACAGAAACCATAAAAATCAGAAAATAGAAAATACCAAAAATAGTTTATCTAGACATGTCTTCCGTTTATCGATAACATTTACGGTCCTAGAAATGTCATTCAATAATGACACGGGTCTTTAAATGAAGCTCGAACGGAAGTTTAAACTTTTCAAAATATGTCTTTATGGTTTTAGTTATTTCAGACTGGAACCCGTTTTTCAAATTGAGGACAGCATGTCGTCAAAAAGATGGTTGTTCCTAACAACGAGTGATTAAGTTCTCCCGGGCATGGATTACTTTATATCCATGCAACCTCGATCTAATGTACACTTTAGTGCATTATTTCCTGATGCAGAAGAGAAGTCTTCTGTCTATCCATATAATTTTCCGTCTATGATTCTTTAGAAAATTATTTGGTTTTCACTTGGTGGTTTAATGTTGTTGGAAAATCAATCAGACTTTTGTTTTCATAAATTTGATACTCAATCAACGACTACAACTCTTTCAATAGAAAATGGGTCATTGATTGAGGGGGAGAGTATTTTTCAAAATTTATGACATTTATCGGGCATCTTAATACATTGAACAATTAATTGAGAAAAGATTTGAATCTAATGGGGTTACATTTTAAGGGGGAGTTAAACTTGTGTTAACTCAAAAAGGAAAAATTTGTCAGTTATATGCAAGTATAGGGTCTTATGTGCTATTTTCGATTTGTTTCCTAAACTCATAAAGTATAAAGGACCATTTGTGCCATTTATGCATCTTAGATAATCCCTTAGTAATACTCTTATACCTTAAATGGAAAAGAATGTAGAAAGTGAGGGGCCAAATCTGCCATAAGCTGAAAGTTGTAATTAAGTATAAAAAGTCATTGCGTTTTGACTTGGTCAAAACTCTAAAGACCAGTCAAACTTTACTCTTGTTTTCTCTCTCAACCCAAATTGCAACATCTTTCATCTTGCTTGTTTCGTGGCCATTTGTGTGATTTCTCGTTTAGGTAATGCTTGGTTATTGTTAGTTATCATCTAACTATGCTTCATCTATAAATTCATGGCCTAAAATTTATTAAATCGTGTTGTTATTAGGGTGTTCGTACTTAATCGTCATCAAAATCTTGGTTAGTTTTTCTAATTAAGCTTTGATTGCTGGGTTAGCATTAGATTACATATTTGATGCTTCGTTGATGTCTGAATTGCTTCCCCAATAGCTAATTTAGGGTCCTTCTGATTTTCACATAATATTTGACTTTTTGGGTCAAAAAACGTGAGCGTATGATGTGTGTGGTGGCCCTTTTGGTGTTGATAAATTAGTTAGTGAGTAGCATAGAATATATATCATGATCTGGATTTACCTAGGATGCCTTGGTTTGAAAGTTGGAATTTGAGCATATAAACATTCTTGGTTGCGTTTTGTTAAAACAGTCTTGGTTGCGTTTTGCCTATAATGTTCTTGGTTGCGTTTTGTTAAATGTTCTTGCCTGTGTTTTGTCTGGATATTCATGGCTGCGTTTTGCTTTACAATGCTTGACTGCGTTTTGTTTGCTTAATCCATGTTGCGTTTTGACTGATCATATCCCAGTTGCTTTTGATTATTATATTACAGGTCAAAACGCAAGTCATTGCGTTTTGCTTTGAAGACCATTAAAATATTAAAATATTAAAACCCTTATTTCAAAAAAAATTCAAATGATTGCGTTTTGTCTATTTTGAATATAATATTACCTGCGTTTTGCCTGTTGTGATTTGGTTCTTGCGTTTTAAATGGACTGCGTTTTGATTATTTTGTATAAAATATTCATTGCGTTTTGATGGACTGCGTTTTACTTAGGAGATGTCTGCGACTTGTGTGTAATTGCGTTTTGTTGACTAATTGCGTTTTGGGTCTTGCGTTTTGCTCTACATAATATGTCTTAACCTCTGCGTTTTGCCTAGTATTGCTTGACAATTGCAATTTGGTCATTGTGGTTTGGTCATTGCACTTTGTCTTCTCTTCTATGAGTCAACTTCCGTTGACTCAAGAGTTGACCAACTTTGTTGATCATCACTTTAAATATGATCGAAGTGTCCTCTTCCAGGATTTAGTCCGTAACTGATTAACTCTTGAACATTTGCTCACATCTAACATCTCCGTTCTGTATGTATGCCTTTTTGTGGATATGATTGTGCAGATACAGTGGCTGATATTAATGTTAATGCTCCCGCTGAACAAGCACCTGCTATGGCACCACCCATTCGTACGGATGATCAGATCCTGCCTCGCACCAGTTGGGTGCCTGTAGGAAAAAGAAAATGCTATTTGGATGTAGAAAAGTCACAAAGCAATCCAATCTACAAGGTTGTTGTGGACATTCTGAAGCATACCAACTTCTTCAGAGCCTTCACTACTTCCTCGACAATTCCATCAATCTATATTCAACAATTTTGGGACACTGTTCGATATGATAAAACCATCAGGAGTTACAGCTGTCAACTAGATGAGCAATGGTTTGATCTCACCAAAGACACACTCAGAGACGCCCTTCAAATCACACCAGTCAACAACAATGCATTTTCTTCCCCACCAACTCCTGATGTTCTTATCAAATTTGTCAACGATCTAGGTTACCCGAAAGTTGTCATAACCTTATCTGATGTTGTGACTAATGACATGTTTCAGCCATGGAGAGCAATCACAACAATCATTAATTTGTGTCTTACGGGAAAGACTTCAGGGTTTGAGAGACAAAGGGCTCCGGTGTTACAGATTCTTTAGGGCGTAGTCAATCAAGCCCATATTGATTATGCAGAGAGGATGTGGGAAGAGTTCACCCAATCCATCCATACCTTCATTGAAGACAAAAATAATATGGCACGGCATACTCAGGGAAAGAAGAAAGCCAACCTTATTATGATCCCAAGTGTTAGGTTCACCAAGTTGATCATCTATCACTTATAAAGCAAGCACAAGTTCCACCCGAGACCATGTTCTTCTCTTCATCTGCCTAATGAAGAATATGTTCTTGGATATCTTAAGTTTAGTGCAAAGGGAACCAAACAGGAAGTCTTTGGGATGCGTATTCTGAATAATCTTATCACTGCTGACATTCATGGAGAACAATACTATAATGCGTATCTGGAGAAAGTAGCTAAGCATCAAAGATATATTGCCGGTGAAGAAGTTAGTGATCCTGACTCTCCTGCACCTAAACCTGCTAAGGTCACCAAACCCAAAGCAACCACGTAATCTAAGCCTTTAGCACCTAAAGCAGCACCAATCACAAAACCTGCAACCGCAAAGGCTCCCAAGCCCACTACTTCTCAACCACCCAAACCAAAGTAAAAAGCGTAAACTGAACCCTCTAAGAAAGACCAAAGTAAAAAGCGTAAACTGGTCAAGGACTCTTCTGAGGTACCATCTCCGGCCAAATGACATAAAGCTGGTAAGGTAATAAAGAAGCAAACACAAAAGAGCTCTCTTCAGTTGGTAGATGAGTTAGTAGATGAAGATATTCTAGTAAATGAACCCAGGTTTGGTGATGAAGAGGCTGATATGCAAAAGGTAGTGGAAGAAAGTTTAAAGGATGTTCATTCTGCACATCATGGTCCACTTCCACCGGTGGTGATCAAAGAACCTGAATCTAGAAAATTTCAACTGCTCCTGGAGGTACAGGGAAAGGGGAAAGAGAAAGTCGGTGAAGAACAAGATGCTCAAGTTCTACTCAACCTTTAGACTCCAAAGAAAAAGAGCCCTGCTGATCAGTTTATCTTTTAGAGGCGCACTCCTACACCAACTGAACCCTCGGGTCATAAAGAATCTTCTTCATTATATGCTGAACTTGGACTGACTGACAGCGAGACAGAATCTGATGATGATGTATCTACTGAGATTAATCCTGAAGCTCAGGTTGGACCAAACCCTGGTAAACAAGTCGAAGGCCAGGCTGGATCAGACCATGGTGATGATGCATAGTCTCAACCTCAATCAAGTCATGTTTTTCATGCTGGACCAAACCTTGAACACATGGACTTTGAGGCCACTAATGCTTCAACCCAACAAAACCCTGAGCAAATGGAAAAAGGGTTCATTACAACTGCCTACCCTAAGGTTCAGGAGAATCTCAAGCTAACGGTTGAAGAATAGGTGGTTCTTGAGGAACCTGCTAGCTCTACATGGACCTTATCTTCTCTACAACACCTTGCTAAAGACTTTAGCTTTGGCGATCAATTCTTCAATGATAAACCTTCTGATGTAGAAAATGAGAAGACAACTGCAGAAACCGAAGCTGAATCGATGGTGTCTGTCACAATCCATCAAGACACGCCTGCAATCCCTCCTATGACATCACCGGTGATTGATATCATTTCTAGACCTGATTGTCCTAATGAACATCGGTCACTACCAGCAATCGCAACCGCAACAGCAACAACAACAACTTGAATAACAACTCTTCCTTTACCACCTCAACCATAACAAAGCACCACAGATTCCATCTTGATAAAGCGCATCGGTGAGCTTGAACAACATATGGCGGATCTTATACAATAAAACTTAGCCCTGGAGGAAAGGATGGACAAACATGGGTCCAGATTGTAAAATTAGAGAATCTTGACATTCCCCATTAGGTGAGCAAAGCAGTGGATGAAATTGTCACGGATGCTGTTGACTGGGCTATTCAAGCTCCACTTTGAGATCGCTTCAGAGATTTGCCATAAGCTAACATGAAAGAGATTCTTCACCATCGCATATGGGAAACCAACTCCTACATAGCTCATGAAGATCACAAGAATCTGTACGAAGCTCTGGAGAAGTCAATGGACCGTGATCACTCTGACCAGCTCCTAACTGATTTGGCTGAAGCACAAAGAAAGAAGAAAAAGAGACATGATTCACTAAAAACACCACCTGGGTCTCCACCTCATCAGCCACCCCCTCATCCACCACCTGCAGGTCCATCTAGAACTTCAAGAGCTTCTAGAACTTCTGGATCGTCTCAATTGCCACCTCCTCCTCCACCTCCATCCACCAACCAGAGTGATAAGTCAAAAATCATAGGTGCCCCAAGCTCTTCAAAGACAACGGCTTCAACTGAATATACGGCTTGGACGACTACTGACACAAGACTTAAGCCGTCTATCTCATCAATTCCTAAAGATCTACATATGGATGCTGATTCGGCGCCCGATGAATAGGTACATTTGTCTAATGATGAAGACATCGGGAATGATCACATTCCTAAGGTGAATTTGAAGCAAGATTGATGGAAGCCACATCCTGAGGAAGACAAACCTGCTACACCAGAACTTGCCTGGTCCATTCCATCATCTGACCTGCCTGTTCCAACGAACAACTGGGCATCTGCTCTTGCATCCACCTATGCACCTCCACCAGAGAACTTGTTACATGCTCAGGCTGGTGACATGGCAATCTTTATGGACTGGTTCTGTAAAAAGCAAGGGATCACGGAACTTACACAAAAAGACCTGGAAGGCCCTGCATTTGAAATCGTCAAAGTCTTCCATCCTAATATGATTCATCTCCAGTACCAAATAGAAGAATGCCATAAACTACTCACCGATAAAGTGGACGATGCAATCATCAGGTATAATGTTAGCAAACCACTACCATTGGGTGGTCAACCAAGGCAAGTCACAATTCAAGTTGACTTCTTCTTTAACAAAGATTTAATGTATCTAAGATATGGTAGCAAGGGTGGCAGACCTGCGTTGTCAACTCGAAGATGAAAGTGGCGTGTTATCCTGATGTTGGTTTAGAGCAAATGGTACCGGATCAGATGTGGATTGAAGAAGAATGCAAGTATGACATTGCTGCTATGTATGATATTTCTCACTGGTGGTTCCAAAGACAACGATTCTACATTGACAGACACACATCTAAGGGTGACCGCAGAGCTGTACGGACACATATGCGCATTTTAAGTGTTGCCAGAATTGAAGTTTTCTCCTTATATGGGTACGATTACATGAAGACGATCGTCGTTCGTAGAGCTGATCTTAACGAATATATTATTACGGAAAGGGACTTCAAATATCTGTACCCGAGTGACTTTGAAGATTTGTACTTAATGAATCTTCAAGGTCATCTAAACCATCTTCCACCCCAAGATAAGAAGATTCTCTCTACTACAGTCAACTTATGGATCAGAAACTTGGTTATTAGACAATATGTAGAAGACTTCCAACTAGAGATTGAGAGCTACCAGACTCAGCTAAACCTCACCAAACCTCGATAGGATGCACGTAGTTTTGAGTTTAAGCACGACTTCACCGTAATTGACTCTCCAAGAGTCGTCACATTTAGGGATAAATATGAGGTTCAGATGATCATGCGGTTCAATGAGATCCACAAGTTCAGTGACGACACTCTGCAATAGATTGATGAGGCATTGGACTACCGGGTCAAGGAATTCAAGGTCAACAAGATGAATCCGGGTTTGAACACATGATTTTGGACAAGGAAATATGTCGACAGAAGCAAGGAGTTCATGTTTGCCATTCAGAAACGGCTTAAGACAAGGAGGATCTTCCGTAACCTGGAAAGCTTTGTTGGTGGATGAATAAGAGAAGGAGACTACAAACTTTTGCAGCGAACCGAATGATCACATCATCTCTGCAATCAAGATCCATCTTTTGTTGGGTGTATTTCTATATGTTGTTGTAATATGTACATTATAAAGTAGTGATTAAGATGTGTTTTGTATCAGTTTATTTGGTTTTATAAGTTTGTGTCAAATTTGAAACCATTAGAACAAACTCATAATAACTAACATGAAATATGCCCCTCACTAATTGAGGGGGAGCATGAATATGTTCTATTATCGACCAGTATAAATTAGACATATTTTCTCCCAAATTTTCCTAACTTAAATCAATTGAGATCTAAAATCTCAGAGGGTTTGCAATTTTTGACCGGGGGAGAGAATGTGATTTTAATATGAAAATCTGATAAAAATATGATCTTTTGGACTCAAGTGTAGGCTCTCCCATATGTGCTAAACTCTTTCGAATATCGATGCACATATTGAGGGGGAGCGAATGGTGTATGATGGCAATTGTGGAAATACCAAACACCGACCCTGTAATTACTTTAATGGAGTTATAAGGATGATAAGGTTATGTACTCGTTCCCACGATCCCGCCAGAGCCGAAGGGATCTACCCAGGGACAATCCACTAGTTAGTGTAGATGTCCTTAGGTGTGAATACAGATGGAGTAATGTGAGAATAAGGGAATAGTGCGGATTGAGATGGAACTAGTACTGGAACATACCCAACAAGGTACTAGTAATGAAGTCTTGGTATGCACTGAAGGGGTTGAAGAATGAAAAAGAAATGTTAAGATAAAGGGTGAAAAGAAAGCAGCCCTCCTTAAACATTAGGCAAAAACCGGGTTAATACATATGTGTTCAGAATCACATGGTTGATTTCTGACATTGAAGACAAGTATCATGGACCCAGTGATACGCTGCACAACCCTCCCTAGCCACTCAAGATCCCTCAAAGGATTCTTATTTCATTTTTCATGGAGATCAATACTTTTTTATCGTCTCTCTCACTCCGAGTTAGACGATATTGAAAAGGTGACAGTCTGCTCTAGCCTCCGACTACTTAAAACCAAAAATGCACTATTGAGTCTAGAGCCATGAGATCATCCACATATCTCACTAGGACACTAATTCAACTTACATTTGTTATTCACACGCTGTGAATAACAAGTAATATCTAAAGAGTCCTACGCATTATCCTCGTGGTATTACCAGAACATCCAAGTAATACGTAAGTACTCATAATGAAGATGGAAATCCTTCTAGAGCTAACATCAAACAAGATCTTGGTAGGTGACATGTGAGATCCATTATGGATTAAACTTGTGACAAATGGAAAGCAACGATGGTGCGACTCTCTATGAGTCAAACTTGTTCCAGGCAGTGAATTGACGAGTAGTTTTTGGAAAACCGTTCAATGTGCTCAACAACTAATTTTCGAGCACATTGACTGTGTATATCTCTAAAAAACAAACATGTTTCTAATAGAATTTGATTTTTTGTTATAAAACCGTCGATGTGTAACAAAAACTCTTTTCTGAGTGATACACGACTGATTTTCAAATCAATTTCTCTTTAATCAGTGGGTTCGTAATTCACTGGTTCACTCACTCTATGTTTTGTCTACTTTGAGACGCTCCGTAAGAGAAACTTGCTCTAGTATGAGACTTAACAAAGTTACTTGTTAGAAGGTCTCGTTACTACAAGCTGGAAATTCATGTCAAGGAGAATTTCCTTTAAAGGGGATTCTACCTGATCACAGGTCGGTCCTCACGAATTTGAAGGTTAATTCAACCACCCCAGGCAAATGACAAATCCATATTCGTCCCCTAACTTTATTGCTAACTATTTTATTTCAAATTTATATAAAGATGTGGCTGTACCAGATTCTAGTGGAGTCATGTCAATTCACTACCCTATGCTCACTACATCCCATACTATTAACAGACATCAGATACTGATATGACCTATTTCACAGCTTTCGCAACTCTGATGCCTGCTATTATGATCCAGAAAAGTGTGAGCATGCGGGTCCGAAGGTCACAACATCACAAGAAGGCAATACTCTACAACAACGATGATTAAGAGATTTACTGTAGATGATGATCTCGAAGAAAGCTCAAAGATCACACAAGTCTAAGGAACAAAGCTCAAAGATCACTACTTGCAGTACAATGACCGCTCATGAAGAATCAAAAGACTATGAGCCAGAGTCAAAGATCAACTCATAGATTGCTAGGATTCAATTTGTATTTTTTTGGGTGACCTCCCTTAGGGGGAGATTGTTAGGATTATGAAAATCCATGTAAAAGACTCGGTCATCCCGTGTAATGTCTAGCATAGGTTAGCTCATAGCTTTAATATTAATCTTCTAAATACTATAGGACTTATGGTATTGGGTCGGGTCCTTACCCACATGTTAGCCCACTCCATAGCCTACTTAGGGGCCCAAAACACTTGTATTTATACCCCCCTTTCCAGCCATAGGAAGGGGTTGGTTGTTCATTTTATCACAAACACACATAAGGTGTAGTTTCTCTCACTAGAACTCACTTTCTCTCTCTCCAAATTCGGCCAACTCCTAGATCATTGATTGTGTTATGATATCCAATATACTACAGAAATGTAGGTGCTTCAAGTATATAAGTGGAAGGTATGGGAATAAACCTGAAGGTTTAAGAGGAGGTGAAGTATTTGGAGTATGAATGGGCCCTTCATTGTATTTTATAATCCCTGATCCTATCTTCCTATAAAGGTGAGATTGCATCATCCCAGTGAAGTCTTCTATCATCACAGTTTAAACCAACTCTTCATTTGTTATACTATTTATCACATATTCTAGACTCCCCCTTGCTCATTGGATCCTCATGATAATTACATTCCTTGTATATTGACTTTAAGGATCCATGCGCATCATGTGAAAATTCCATCAAAAAATCAGATGTTTGATGAATGTGATTTAATAAGTATGTTCGCTTGTATGTGGTCCCCCGCGTTGTATACTTCCCCCCTTGTTTGGGGCACCAAAGTAAATGGAGATTTTGATGTGTGCTTAGGAAAACATAGTTAGTAGACAAGTGCACATATAGTCTTTATATATATATATATATATATATATATATGTATGTATATATAGCAAGATATTAGCGAGGAACTAGACATGCACTTTTAGGTGTTATTATTCTAAAGTATGACACTTTGAAAGAGAATTAGAAACTAGACACATGCAATCATTATTTTAAAATCAACAACCTAAATGATAAAATAAAAAGAATCGAGACGTATGTTTAAGGACTAAGATTCGACCGACTTTTAATAAACGAGAATGAGATTCGTTTATTGATTGACACACAAATATTATGAGAATGAATTTTTAAAGGTAGACGAATGTCACTTAATATCTTGGCGAGATATGCCAAAATATATACTTTAAAAGGATAAAAAGAAAAATAAGATGAGGATGGAGACGATATGCTCTTGGATGAGAATGAAAATGATTCCATAGAGCTAAAAAGTAGGGAAGGTTGAGCGAAACTAAAGAAGGAAGGTTTTGACAAGATGTTGTTAGAAATGATTGATATATCATTCGCACTAACAATTGATGTGCATGTGATCCTATCAAGACAAAGGTGGACGATTAGGAATTCAAAGGTTTGTTTGGTGTTTTGTTGATTGTCAATGTTGAGGAAGAAATGTGGGTATATGAAATGAGGTTATAGTTCTTTTATGGTGGAAGAATAATAAGAGACACAACAATGTGGTGACTTAATAACACTTGAAGATTGAATATCTTCTTTATGTTCTTTACTTTCTAGAAAGTGAAAAGTTTAGTGAAGGAGTGACATTTGCATTTTGCAAATTACTTAAATATTTCGGATGAAATAATTAAGTTATCAAGAGATATAGGAGGGATTTTAATAGTAACGAGACTATTAAAAGAGAGAAGAAACGTTTAGAAGTAAGAAGGAACGTTAGGGGTGATAACACATATTAGAAGTGAAAAGGAACGATTAGGAATGAAAAGACCATTGAAAGTGATAAGAACTTCTTAGAAGAGAAGAGACTATTAGAATTGAGAAAACATGTATGTGAGATGTGAGGACCAAGATTTGTATGTGAGGGGATTTATTGTGAAGTGATGGATTGCAAGTGTATCATTTGTAAGGAATATGTTTGATAATGAGACGCATTTCATTATGAAATTCACTTGACTCTTAACAACATGAGTAACAATGCTTATGAGTGTTGTGATATGAGGATGACCTATTGATCTATAGAGAGATATCGGGTATAGGTTTGGGTGTGGAGTAGACGTCAGCTCGTAGCAGAAGAGAGGAAGTGTTAGGTTAAAAAAATAAATGGTATTACAAGTTGTTGCCGGTGGTCCCAGATATATCTGGGGGCCGCCAGAATAGGTCTGGGGGTCGCCGGACCGCCAACAGGAGAGGGATTGATTGTTGATGAATATTTTGAAAGGAGTGACATTTTAATTTGCATTTCACTAATTAAAAATACTTAAAGTACTTCGGATGAAGTAGTTAAGTTGTCACGACACAGAATGGAACACAGAGTAGAAGAAATAAGAGAGCGATTTACGGAATGTGTTCCATCATTCCTAAACCAAGACGAAGATAATTAAACGATTCACGTTTAAGGGGTAAAGAAAGAATGTCGGCGATGTTATCTTCAGACGCAACCTCATCGATGGAGATGTGACATTGTCCCGAAGGAAATGGTGACGCATCTTCGGTGTTTTTCGTCTGTGAAAGAAAGAAATAAATAGAGAAGAAAAAAAAGAAAGATAGAGGCGATGAGCTTGACAATGTCAAGATGGATGGTGGTTAGCGTATGATAAACTACATCAACGAAGTTATGTATCTCTTCTCCAGCAATATGAATGTTTATAAAAAATCACACGACGAGGTATGAGGTTGTCTTAAAGGTTGTAGTGGAAATGGTGGATGAAAGCAATTAGCTATCTATATGGTTATAGAGGTGTGATTGAGTGAGAAGAAAGAGGTATGATCGTAATTTCCTGAAAGACAAAGAATGTTTTTCGTTGAAGAGAAAGAGTGTTTTTTTAAAAGAGAAAAAAATGTTTTATTCGAAAAGAAAGAATGTTTTCGTTGAAGAGAAAGAGTGTTTTTTTAAAAGAGAAAAAAAATGTTTTATTCGAAAAGAAAGAATGTTTTCGTCGAAGAGAAAAAATGTTTTCCTCGAAGAGAAAGAATGTTTTCATCGAAGAGAAATAATGTTGTCATCGAAAAGAAAGAATGTTTTCGTCGAAGAGAAAAAATGTTTTCCTCGAAGAGAAAGAATGTTTTCATCGAAGAGAAATAATGTTGTCATCGAAGAGAAAGAATTTTTTCATCGAAGAGAAAGGATGTTTTCGTCGAAGAGAAAGGATGTTTTCGTCGAAGAGAAAGAATGTTTTCGTCAAAGAGGAAAAATGTTATCGTCGAAGAGAAAAGGAGAGCGTTTTAACTTAAGTAGTTAAAAGGCTTGAATATGGATTTTTGGATATGACCTTTAACGTTTGTGATCGCAAGTTAGAGATACTTGAATGTTTCAGATGAAATATTTAAGTTGTCAAACCTACTAGGAGGTGGATTAGATTTGTATCTAACATTCCCTTAACAAAAGAGTGGATCATTTAGAAGAAGGTGAGATGACGATTAAGGGAATGTGTGAGTTAAGACTCTAGGAGATATACCATTTTACGACCCTCTTTGACTTTTTAGATTTGTGACACGGAGGCAAATAAAAATATTCTAGTGTGAGAACATATATATACCTAGATGCATAAGACATATAGATACAGGCATGCAAGTTTATCTAAGCATGCATCGACACAATAATCAACAAGATTAATGTGTAAGACTATATGACATTTAAACGTTAATTGTCATACATTAAGCTAACATAGTGTAGGTGCGCACAATTAACTCGTAAGTCATGTAAAATAACGCAAACAAAACATGATAGTTTTAAATGCAATTGTCATGCAAAACAATTTAGCATTTAGAAGCATGTATATTTAGAAAAACTAAGAGATATTTTATCTAAATTGCTAGAAAAAGACAAGCGCCTTTGCAATAGACATGCATTTAATAGCGAAGCAAATAAACGTTGAGTATCAAGATAATCATGAAGACATATAATTGAATTACATGGGAGCAAGTTATCATTCTGAAACTTTAAAGCACATATGTGAGGTGCATTGTGTCTAGATTGACTAAATAGAAGCCTAATTTCTACTGGTTTAGTGTGCACTCCTAATGAGATACAAAGTCTATCGATGTAGACTATCAATAGGCACATTTAGGAAGAGCCATTTAATCAAATTAGAGAATGAATATGAGACTAACACTAGTGGTGCTCAATTCAGGCTAAACACGACCATTTTTACAGGTTATACCATGAACCCAACTTCACTCTTGGAAGCAATTCAACCGTTAGGTCAAATTGAATTTCTAGTGCAATATATTCTCAAGTAGTCATTCTCATGTTGGACAAAATAGAATTCCTATATTTGCCTAATGAAGTGTAGCAAAGATAAAATTTGTATTATCTTTTCATAAAGGTCCTAACATGACTCAACTAACGTACTTTAATTCTGGTTCGTGTAATCCTAATCAAGATGTGTGGAATTCTAAGGTTAAATGAGAGAGCAAGCAAGTTGTTGTAAGTATAAAAGAGAATGAGTCATCTAGGACCTAGGAGTATGCTTAAGAGTGACAATGTGTAATGCTCTATAATAAGAGTGTTCAAAGAATGCACCTTTACATGTCTTTTATGAAAGAAGTCCAATTAAGCTTATTTACCTTAATGGATCTTGTGAATGTTTCTTTGTATAAATAATGATGATTTACTAAAGGTTAGTTACATGTATGTTAGACTTTTAAGCAAGTGATTCACAAGCAGAAGATGTTTTAAATCTAATGCCATAGGGTGGATTTAACTAAACCGAAGATGAATCTAGGACGAAGGATCCATCGATCAGTGGAGGTGCCAAATTAGGACAAGGATCATTTTCTTATTATTTGGGAGATGGTGTTGACATTAGGTTATTAGGAGAAGCTTATATAAGTTATAAGAGTTCTTAATTTGAGTTTTCAAAAATGACATCCAAGTCTTGCTCATCAAGTTGGAGTACTTATAAGTTTCCCGAAGGAAATTTATAAGTCATCAATCCTACTCAAAGTGTGTTAAGTTTAGCATGTATAATTTGACCATAGCTAATAACACAAACATTTGAAGACTTTAGACTCAATGAAACATCTTCATTGCAAGTGCGAGTTGCAATTTGATGACTAATCTTGTTGTCTTACAATCGACTTCGTGATTTCATGTAATAACCGAGGATGGTTAATTATGTAGACTTGGAAAAATATCTATGGTCATTTGATTGATATTTCCGTGATCTAGATAAATCCTAATCTCGATTTCATGTTCATATTCCAAATTTGTAATTAGATTGAATAGTGAGATTGATTATCGTTTGAATAATAATCATCTTCATATTCGAAATCTTCTTACGATCATGATGACATCAAATAACACTACATTTATACCATCATTTATCCTGAATAAATTACACACTTTTATATAATTATTGCAAGAATCGTTACTTAATTGATTAAAGTTGTAAATTGCAGTAATTACGGAGTGATTTGTGAAGAAATGCTAAAAGGCGCACTTTTAGAGCTTAAACGATGATATTTGACGATTGCTTATTTCTGCTCAATACGCCGTATCCAGAAAAGAAGATACGACGTATCAGCGCCTAGACTTCACAAGAAAACGCGTTTGTTCAATTCCCTATACGACGTATCCTGCCTAACTACATACGCCGTATCCAGCTGGATAAACATTCAGAGATTCTGTAATAAATATAAATGGGGAAAGATATATTTGATTGATTGTGAATGTAGCGCGCACTCCAAGGAAATTACCCCTATACACCGTATTGACCTCATTCAATACGGCATATCCATTAATTTTCAAAGACTATAAATAAAAGACTCAAAAACGAGTTCTTAGTGTGAAAAATCATATTCTCTATACCATACACATAAAAGTCGATTTTCTAAAGAGAAGAAGAGTAGCCAAAGGTCAAGCATCGATCATGATTCCATAGAAGACACCGTGTAATTCCTATACTCTTGTAATCATTTAATTTTTAGTATCGTTCGGTAAAACGTTTAGTTTACCTTGGTAATTTGATCACGCTTGTATAATTACAATGGTTATGGGCTAATACCCTCGGGTATTAGCCATCTTAATGAAGATTTAATGTTTGGTTTATTTTAATCCGATTGCTTAATTTATCGTTGATTGTTTAATTATGTTTATCACCTAATACTTGTTTACGTGTTTGAATATGCGACCTATCATTCAACTGGGTCTAGTGATACCTAAAAAGTAATCTAGATACTGGGATAGCTCTCCATATCGTGTTTTATATTACTGGACCAATAGGATCACGAAAAATGTTCTATCTTTGCCTTTACATTATGTGCTTAGTTGGACAGGCAGGTGACTCGTATGTTTCAACAAGTATGTTCTTAATTAATTGGTAAGGACTTAAACAGTGAACTACCAATATATAAAATACCGTCAAACAGTAAGTGGGTAAAGTCCTGATGGGTTAGGGTTTAACAAGATCACCATTGCTTTAATCCCTAGATAAACTATAATTAAACTAAAAGGATGCTTTATGCGGATACGTTAATTGTGACAGGATACAACGTGTTTAGGTCTTAGGATGATGTCTCTCCTAAGTCTTAAGAATGATATGCCGCTTCGAGATAAGTAATCATTGCACTAAATAAACAAACCAGCATTAATATGGCTAATATAGTTTTCTATAATTTGGCTTGTACCGCTCTTTTATCTTCTGATTGTCTTCTTACATGTTTATTGTGTTTTGAATTGATTATTGTCACCATAAAACCTATGCCAGTCTCTCAGGCTGAAAACCCCCCATTATCATTAGAACTAGATTTAGCATAGGTTTAACAAGTAATTAAAATGAACTAGATTAATTAAAATACTGATAGAATATAAGATTAACGACCTCGCTCTTAGTGTTCGACACCCTACTTACCATGAAACTCCACCCGATCGGGTACACTGCCCGTTAAAGTGTTGTTTTAAGATAAGTCGGCTAAATATAAATTTAAAACTTGGTAATCAATAATTTGACCCTACACGACAGCACATCAGATCACTTATTTATATAAAAGTGAAATAATGGTTTATGAAATATGTTCAATTATTCCTAGTCCTAATCTATATGGTTAAAGGGTTCTCATTTGGTGAAGAAGAAATATTATACTTATTTGGTAGAGTAAGAGAAAGTTTAAATGAGAAGAGAGTTTGAGTTTTGAGTTGTGCTTTTGAATTGTTTGAGCAAAGTTACATATGTTGTGCATTTGCTCATGTTTGGCTTTTCGGACATGACGACTTTACCCAATGCATTGCACGGTAAATTACTTGAATATTTTGGATAAAACATTCAAGTCGTCAATCCTACTTCATTGTGTATTTTATGCATATATTTGCCAAATATTTAGAACACAACTATTGGACAAGTAGACTCAATATGACATCATTTACACAAGTGTGAGTTGTGATCCGATGCATATTCTTATCGTCTTTGAAAAGTGTGCCGTTATTTTCATATCAATCGAGTGTGATTGAGTATGTAGGTTTAAGATAATATATCTTGTTACATTTTGATATAATCTCAAAGCTAGACAAATAAGAATCCGATTTCTTGTCCATACTCAAAAACTTGTCATTTAGATTCGATAATAATATCAATCATAATTTGAATAATGAATCGTTATATACTCGAAATCTTTCTTGACCCTCACGAACACTCTTTTAAAAGAAAACAAATAAAGATTTTCATAGTGTGTTCCATTAATCCTAAGACTAGTTGTATGGTGAGGTTGATGAATAATGACAAGTTAATTTCTTACTTCAAGATTGTCATATATTTTGCTTGTGCAAGAAACTATTTGTTGTTATACCTAGTATGAATAGTTTTTGACATCTTGTGAGTAAATGAATGATTTTCCTAACCATTTTTTATACAACACACATCTTTAGTAAAATACTATATGTTTAAAGAAAGAATATAATTATGTGTGTGTGTTAGAACAATCAAGCACAAGCAAAGTTTAAAAATACATTTTCTTTTACTTAAATACTAATGTATTAATACAATGTTTTCTTTTGTTTAACCAACCCAAGGTCAAACAAGGCAAGACGATGAAAAGATTTAGGCATCTTGTTGGAAGAGAGTTAATGTGTTGGAAAAATTTTGGTGACAAGTTTTAACGTGTGATCTTATGACAATATTTTCCAACATACTTGACACACTATTGAACTCTAATTCCTAAGTAGGTTACTATACTCAAAATGATTTACAACATGTTTATGTAACATTTGTAAATATAGCTATCTATGCATATATGCAATGCACAAACACTTTCGCAACTAAACGCAAGAGATCTAGCGTAATTCCTATTAGGCATAATCCTGAAAACTAGTAACATACAAATAGCATACATGGCACACATGTTTAGATATATAAGTAGCTGAATTACAAATAGTAATGATAACTTAATAATATCTAATAGCAATATTAAGACCTAAGAAAACACACATAATCATTTTAGCATAACACATAAAGTTATTCGTCATCGTTTTATGTATTAGATGTACCGACGTATACTTAGCTCGATTTTATTTGAAAATAAAATAGTTTCCTCCCCATTTTAAAATTTGTCAAGATCAATATTTTGAAAATATAAACACACTATTTTTCAAATATACATCAACTAGAAATGCCCGACTTGAAGGAAAAGGTAAAATACGAGTTTTACGTTAAAATGAAACATAACGTTTTGACCACTATGTAGTATTTAGCATTTCTGACTTATTTAAGTTTGAAATAAATTATTGGAAGTTCTTTTAAATGAATGTAGACTCAATTATCTTTAAAATGACAGGTGGCACGACTTCTACGGACATACGGTTGATTTTATATGATTTTTCGAAGTTTGCCAATTCTGACGAAACAGACAGACGGCCCCCAGAAAGGTGACGGCCCCCCAGATATATTTGCGAGTCGCCCTAACATTTATGGGACCGCCACCAGTGACCAAAAAAACACGTTTTTTGTTCAAAATCATTTGGTGACTTAACTGTAGAACATAGGACTTTAAAAAGTTGTTCCATCACATAAATTTCGTGTTTTAGACATCATTTCTAGTCTTACGACTTAGACAAACATAAGTTGACACTTCTAAGTTCTTTTGAGAAAATTTTCCTTCAAGCTAGTATATGAAGTATATTTAATTACAAAACTAGTACAGATCAAACAACAAAACACTTTTTATATATAATCCCCCTTCATGGGTAATTTGATACATGGATTGTACTCTATTTTAAAAACTATTTGTTTTGAAAACTAGAGCGATGTGGCTCCTGATACCAATAGTGGAAACCGTAGAGGGGGGTGAATACGTTTCCAATTAAAAACTTTAAATCTTTTGTATCAAATCACCAGTCAAGTTTGACGTAATATAAGAAGTGTTGATTATAGATCTACAATTGCTAATATATAATCTAAAAATACAATCACACTTACAATACTTACTACAAAGAACTACACAACTATAAGTAACATGATATACACAACAATCCACGCAATCGTGATCACAATGCAAGTATAAAAGTAAAGCGGTAAATGTAAAGAAATAAGTAAAGCGAAAGGTAAAAGAAAATGCAAACCAGACACGGTGATTTAGAGTGGTTCGGTCACGAAGCTCCTCTTCATCCTACTCCACTCCCTAAGTACCAAACTCGAGTGTTACTTCACTAGTCAACAAGCTCCCTTCTCAGCGGAGAAAACCATACAAATTGCTTACATTATTTTTCGATACTAAGTGAGATGTCAAGTTCTTCTTCGAGTACAACCAAACCTGTTATGTTTTATGGCCCAACATAACAAACCTTGTGTTTCAAGGCCTAAACACATAAACCGTGTCGCTTACATTATTTTTCGACACTAAGCTAGATGTCGAGTCCTAATCTTAGCTAGAACCAATCTACCACCCACACTTGTATTTTGAGGACTAAAATACTAACCGACACACCATCAACCCTTTCGAATTTGTACACCATTCGGATCTACACACTACTAAAGATTGAAAGACATGGACTAGATCTATATATAACAAATGGACTAACTAGACTACATAACTTCATATCTTGACGATGATGAAAGTTCTTCTCTTGCACTTGAGGGAAGAAGGAAATGATAGAAGATTGAATCACATTTAAACAATATTAAACATGTTTAATGATCAAAGAGTTAGTAAGATCTAGAGAAAGAAAGAACTGAAAGAAATTCGTGCAAAAAAGTTATCAAAATAGTTAGAGGTGACCCACTATTTATAGGAGCTGAAAACTTCCTGTCTGAAATTGGTTGCCTCCAGATATATTAGGGGGCCGTCGGGGACCTTCGTATATTTACGGGGGCCGCCCCGACAAACGCTCATGTTTTTGTCTTTTGTGGTGAAATAATTATTTGGTGAAGATCTAACCTGTTTTGGGGGAGAAAAGGACCAGATTTGAATTTTGAAATAATTACCACATAAAACATTTCATTATAATTCAAAAATAATTTTTCTAATTGATTTTTGAAAAATTGTTTTGTTACATTTATAAAAATGTAAGGTTTAAGACAAAAAACTGTTAGGATCACGAAAGTGTCGGTCACTTCCATAGATAACAGTCGTTAGCTCGTCAAGTAATTTTTTGAAACTTACATAGTTAGTTAGCTAAAAGCCCATGGATAAACCCATGAAGGCCCAGCCCATGATCCATTGTAAGTATATAAACACCTCTCAATGCCTTGGAGAGGAGGTTGGTTGGTTGTATTTTTCACATAGTTAATGCATTTCTTTTCTTTTACTTTCTCTCACTAGAAATACTTCCTTCCTTCCCACTTTCTCTCTCTAATTCTTGTTGTTAAAGATTACTCATATTCTTCAATTAGTATCAAGAGCCATAGAGTGGTGTGTTTAGTTTTTGTGTTTAATTTTTTTTTGTTCGTGTGTTTCTTGCAAAAATCGTCCTTTCTCTTTATTTTTTCCTTGTTTTCGAAGGTATTCGTGTACACTAAAAGATCATTTACCTTGGTAAATTTGATCTAGTATCTTTAGGATATAGGTGTACAAGCTTAGAATCAAGAAAAATATCATTTTTAGTCATCTTTTTGTGTTCGAAAACCTTATAAACAACAAAATTTTGATTTTAAAATTTTCAGCTTAAAAAACTTAAAGTTTTCATTTTTCTTGGTCCTATATGCTTAGTAACACTAGTTGTACAAGAATTTTTGCAAAACAACCATCAAAAGGTGTCTTTTGTCACACCCCGCCAAGGCGAAAGCACGAGGTGTAACTTCATGGATATCATTACAACACAATGGCGTCTACTATAGAGATACTAAAAGGAAAAGAGAATAATCACAGGGGACACTATGTGTCATAACAATACCAAACACAAGATAAAGAAGTCTTGCATTATTAAGTAATGTCATACACGCAAATGCATAAACCACATAAAAGTAAATCAATCC
>BQNB010030114.1:0-55156 GCA_026074375.1 Tanacetum coccineum
TTGAAGAAATCCACAACTTCAAGCAAGAAGATGATGAAACATTGTACACAGCTTGGGAAAGGTACATCGACCTGCTTTACAAGTGCCCAATCTACGACATTAATAGCCAGCAGAAGGTAAATATCTTCTACAATGGTTTAAGCACTATGAACCGCCAATTGATTGACGCACAGGGACCAATTCCTGGTATGACACCTGCTCGATCCTTGACGACAATACAAACTATGGCTGATCACTCTTAAAAATGGCATGACAGTTCATGTAGGAATAATATAAGCAACAACAGTAACTCTGATGGAATCGCCACCATTGTCAACAAATTAGACAACCTTGGTCGAGACATGAAGAAGCTAAAGGAAAATGTACATGCCATTCAAGTAGGATGCCAGCTTTGCGGAGGACCTCATCTCGACAAGGAATGCCCACTTAACGAAGAAACTAAAAGTATGGAAAAGGTTAAGTACGAGGAGTTCGGTCGACCCTTTCCAAACAACAACCGTATTAACGAAAGATTTGGAGGGGGTGTCTGGGTATGGCTCGCGGAGTAATGACCAACCTTCGCCAGGCGAAAGAAAACGAATCTAACTGAAACAATTATTAAATATATGGAAGAAATGGCCAAGATACATGCTGAGCAAGACGAATGGTTAAAAAAGTTATACCTGAACACTGAGACAAGTCAGGATAATCATGATAAGGTTATTCAAAGTCTTGAGAATAAGGTAAAAACCTTAACCACTAAGGTTAAAGGAAGAACGAACAAGGAAAAAATTTAAGGAATGTAAGGCCATCTATATGGAAGATGGGACACCCTTATACACACCTTTCCATTACTCGCCTAAGGAAATTGAATATTTTTCTACTAACTCAGGATTTTCAGATAATGAAAAACAAGAAAATGAAATGGTAGAAATCGGTAAAGAGGTAACAAGGGTCGACATCACTCCTAATATAAAGCAAGCCCCTCAAGTTAAAAAAATAGAATGTAATCTACTTTGTTGAACCCTATGAACCACCAATTCCATTCCCTAGATGTCTAGAGCAACACGCCAATGAGGCATTGGTTCGTAAAACTATAAAGAGCCTAAAAAATTAGTATGAACCATCCTCTCCTAAAAGAAATTAGGCAATCTGACAACTATGCTCAACACTTAAAAAACTTGGTAACTAATAAACCAAAAACTAAATAAAATGATGAAGTTAAGATGAATCCTAGGTGCTCTGATCTTCTTTAGAATCAACTACCTCCTAAAGAGCAAGATCCAGGAAGTTTCATTCTACCATGTTCTATTGGAAGGTTAGATTTTAACAACGCGTTGGCATATTTAGGAGCTAGCATAAGCATTATGCAATTTTCTATGTACAAACGTTTAGGAATGGGAAAACTTGAGCAAATAAACATGGTGATAAAAATGACGGATAATACAAAAAGTATTCCTAAAGGAATAAAATCTTTTGCTAATAAGAATCGACAAGTTCACTTTCCCTGTTGATTTTGTCATACTCGATATAATCGAGGACTATAGAATGCCCATTATTTTAGGGAGACCTCTTCTATGCACATCCTATGCTAAGGTATACATTTTTTGGAAGCCTATTTCTTTAGAGGTAAGAAATGAAAAAGTCATATTCAAAATGAGAATTAGTCTTACTACTACTATGTTTGAATCTGTTCGAGCAATCAAAAGCAAAATCTACATGGGAGATGACAATTTAATTGATTCTGAGTCCTGTAGGTTTGACCAATTATTGGATATCGAACCTGATATCTTTACCTATGACATTAACATGCAGGGGTCATATAAGGAATTAAATACTGATCAAGAAATGTCCAAGGAATATGAGTCAGTAAAGGAGATAAATCTAGAGCAACATTTAGGCCCTACGGAGAAAAGGGTGCATTGGTGCGAAACAATATCTCAAGAAAAGGATGGTGTACATGAGTATTGGGCCTTATGCAATCCATATAATGACATATGTGATGGAGGAGGCTTACCTAATGACGTAGAAAAACTTTATTGGGAGAGTACGAATGACAATGAACGAGTGGATTTGGAATGGGAGGAATTAAGCTTCAATAACTGGGTAAGGCTAAAATTCGGTAGAGTTTGTAAAATGACCAAAGATAGAATCCTTAAGGATTAGTAGAGGGAAATTTTTAATGAGGGAGAAGAAAAGGAGGATCATAAGGAATTAAAAACTAACACGGTGTTAGAAATTATTCTAGATAATATGGATGAAACTTGGTTTAGTAGTACAAGCAATGACATGGACGATCGGAAAGGAATGATCGATTATTTCAAACCAAATCTCTACAACGGATTCACACTGCCTATGGCACATGAAAAAAAAGCAAATTGAGCTAAAAATAATTTATGGAGAACCACCCCTAATTTTAATCGAAAGGGTCAAGGTTACCAGATACAATATTGGCCTAGGCGAAACCTATACGAAAACAAATATTTTAGGGATCGACGAAATACCCCGAACTAGCACTAATGTTGCCACTATTCTTTGTTGTACTAATGGATGAGTTGGGAGTAGAAGGGAGTGCCCAAGGAGCAACATAGAGTGGGCGCGAGTCTAACTTAAAGACTCGTTAATAAACAAAAGTGCTTGTCGGGAGACAATCTATCTTTCTTATATCAATAAACATCATTTAAATTTTGCATTTTATATAAGTTTGTATATTTTTCACTTTACGTTTTAGTGCATGTTATTACAACAATGTAGTAGAATTTTGAGGTCAACTCGGACTCATAATCAGTGGTTAACTATATATCTACAGGAAGCGTTTAACGACTTATCATAACCGTTAAGCCGTATTCATTGGAGCTTCAATACTATGTGTAACCTAATCCCCTAACACCGAAGAGATCTAAACACAAGTTCTTCAAATTTTTAATTAAACCAGCAATGGTTACGAACGAACTCCTCTAGTTACTCTGCCGTAACCTCTTCCTGTAAAACCTTAAAATAAGTTTGAAACATTTACAAAACCATGTATATTTTAAATGAACATTCTTTGTGGGCCAAGGTTCTCTAAAACCCTCGACCGAGACTTCATCTTCGTCCAACTGGGCCACCAGTGGTTTTAAAAAGAGCTTGTTGCATACGCTAAATGAAACCGTGATTCCTATGAAAGTGAGTTAGTTTTCTTGTATATTTCTTTTAAACATTTAATGCTTTTAGGTTTGTTTAGTGATTTTAGGGGAAACGAGGTTGCTCAGGAGGCGCTTAACGAGAATTCATCCCATACCGCCATCATTTAAAGTTTAGAGCAATACTCAAAGAGGCGTCTTGTTTGTTTGCTAATATTCTACTCATTTGTTTTTATTTCAATCCTTTATTGTATTAAAAGGGACTATTTTACACACCAAGTGGGGGGATGCGAGTAGAATTACCTACTTACCTATATTTGCCGTTGCGATTTATAGTTTTCTTTGAAAAATGGTGCTCAATTTAAAATTTTGACATGTTTTCTATTGAACTAGATTAAATCTTTGCCGAATGCACATTTACCCTTTATTTATATTGGTGAGGTTAAGCCCGATGATTCTATTTTCATCTATTACACAAAAATCCACCAAAGAATGGAGTGTGCTGGTAAGTATTTATAGCCTTTAAAGAACTTGGCCTGTACATCATTTATAGGAGACCCTATATGATTAGTCAGGAATAGATGGTTTCAAGAAGGCAAACATTTAAGATTCACCCCAAATAACCATATTGTTATGTTTATCGACTTGGTTACACTGACTTGAAATATTTGATCGACCTCTCGTGATAAAAACCCATTTGTGCACTTATTAATAGTTGAAAGAAACCCCTATGATCCCTTGATTAGGCCAATCTCTTGTTGCAAAACCAATGATATAATGTTTATGAGATTACACAATTTTCGACCTGAACCTAATACCTTGTAAGTCCCTATTTTTTCCTTTGTGATGAAATCTGTAGCTACTTAAGTCCATGTTTATCAGTGAATGGTTTTTTAAAAATTTTAGACGATTCGTGGAAGACCTTAACCTTATATGATATATGAAGACCACCTGTATCATCACTTTTGCGTTGATATTGTATTTCATCACTAATTAGGGGGAAGTATTTACTGTAATGCACAGGAGAATTGTGAAAAAAATGTGCATGAATAAACTCCAATGTTATAAGTTCTGGTTTACGTGTTTAAAACCAGACAGTTTATGGAGATGGTGCCAACTATTCAATTCATAATATTGATCTTGAAGGTTCGCTAGTAATATCTGCTTCAATCAATGAAAAGCAGGAATTACCATCACAACATATACGCACTAGCCACTAATAATTGAATAAAACAGAATCGGATTTTCGCATACTTGGACACTTGAATTATGGATTGACAGTAGCCGGATTTATGACAACCTGATTCTAAATGAATACTTTGTTTTTGTGTTTCTATTTAACAACATCATTAAATATATACATTCCATTCTTTTATCCTGCCCTAACATCATTCTCCAATATAACCTTTGGTTTTGCTTGAATGCGTAGTAGTGAGTCATGAATCAGTACATTTATCACATCCGTACGTTACGTAAAAATGTATGTGTGGTTTCTGTCACCGGCCTTGGTTGGTGTAACACTTTTATGGTAAAGATTGCAATTTAAAGAATAGATTCACCCTGTAAACCTATGATGTGTCAACCCTTGTTTGCCATTTAAATCATTAAGACCTAACAATCTAACTGTGAAGATTTTGTGTACTTTTCAAGCTTATGATAGAATATCTATAGTTCAATTACTGTTGCTGTTTTGAGCGTAAGATCACGTCCCAGAAACGAAACAACTTAGAACAGTTTGTATAGAGTTGAGTTGATTTATAGATCCCCTTTTTCGGTAAGGGTTCGAGGCTTTGATGTTTTCATAAGCATAAGTAAAATATGCATTCATATTCCTCCGTAGTTAAAATGTGGAAATCTTTTTATAGATTATTCTTGACGGGTCTACTCTTAAGTTCAAGGTAGAAGTTCCTAAGTGGTGGGATATTAAATAGCAATCAAAGTATTTAATAATTTTGGATATCAAATTCCAAGCAAAATTGCTTGTAAATATCCATAAATGCCGTAAAAAATGAGTATTCTTTATACACTTAATTATTTGTTTTCATAAAGAAATCAAGCATTTAAGCAAGAAACACAGGATTTGGACACAAAAACGAGCAAAAGTTGGATTTCAAGGACTTGTTTAAACGGCGAAACCGATCCATCGCGCAGGATTACGCCGAGTAAACGCTAATTAAAGGCAACAACGAATTATCCACTAAACTGATTACGGCGTAATTACTTGTAACCTTTACGCCGTAACATGCCATGTTTAAAGATTGATGACGTATCTTAGTCAGCATTACGGCGTAACATATACGTAGAGTTACGTCGTAACCTTTTTAAAGCCTACGGAAAGGAAGCCCACATCAGCATAATTACAACTTGTAAGCCATAGGTAACCAAGGTTACGCCTTAAAAGTTCGAGTATTATAAAAAGTCCTTCATTATTGCTCTTCGACAGCAACCCTTGTAACCATCACAACAAGGGGCAAACTCAAGCTTCCATAGGTTGAAGAAATCCATCAAGAAGTCCCAAGGGAGAAATCACTTTATTTACTTTCCTATTTTAAAATCATTCTTAAACGACACACGTAATAATTAATGAGCTTTTGATCAAGTGAAATCTTTATCCAGCTTTATTTCGTTACTGATTTTGTTACCATGAGGGCTAAGCACTTCTAGGCTGGCATGGTTAAGTAGATTACTATTGTTTTTGACCATAGTGTTTCCTGTTTATTATCGTTGTTGTTAATATCCTTATAGCTTGTTATAGATCCCTCAATTTAGCAATATTAAAAGGTAGTTTTGATCTTGTGAGTCCTTTTATTAAGAAAACCGCTGAACTTAGGTTTACCAAGGTACTAGGATAAGTTGGCATATATCCCTAGTGTAGGAATCGATCATATTACTGCCTTAACTACTCTAAATACTTTAAAAAGTACAGGAACTCTTTCAGAGAGGGTTAATAATCTATTTAGGAGGGTTATAGAATAATCTTTCTTTTGGGAGAGGTTGGTACTTGAATAGCTACATGACCTAGGGATATCTTAAACATCGAGGAGGCATATTCGAGAACATTGGGATCCTTGAAGTAAGGATAGACCACGAAATTTCAATTCGGGAATATGTTGAAATTACAGAACAATAAAGGGAAACGATTACTTGATACTATTTGGTACTAGGAAACATGTCATAAACAGTAGTAATGAAATAACTAGGTTAGCATGCTTTTCTCCTTATAGTCATCTTCTCAATTTACTTTTAGGCATTTTATTTCCTATCTTAATTCTCAAACAATTCAAACTATTTTTAAACCTGTGACATTTTAAATTATAATTAATTCTAATAACGTAGCGTCTTGGGACTTATTTTTGTTTTTAATTAACCTCTGAATTGTATCTCATCCTATCATTACATAACTAGTGGTGAGAGCTGAGTTCTGGAACCGAACCAGAACCGAGAAACCGGAAATATCTGAAATAAAGCGATTAACCGGAAAAAGAAACCGAAAGATCATGTTTAGGTTCCGGTTTTCGGTTCTCGGGTCCGGTTCAGGTATCTCTTCGTTTTTAAAACCCATTAGAACCAATTTAATCTTATAAATTGGGCTGTTGAAAAGGGCATTTAGTGTATTTGGTCAAGCAAGTAATTTTAGTACTCGTGGCAAAATATGACGTTAGTTAGGATTATCTTGATTTGATAACTGTGAGTAAAATTCAAATTCAATCTACATTCATCGGACTCACTTAAAATCTGGACCGATTTTTATTAAAAATCGGTCAAAGAATATATAAGTAAATTCTTGCAGATTTAATAAGAAAATTAAATATGATTCTTTAAAATGTAGTACCTTAAAATACGGGGTTTTAACAATCTACAACACCACCATTAATGAGTGGTGATGAGTTCCACATTTGTTATCCCACCATAACTTTGCTGACAACAACTCAACTTGATTCGGGGCTTTACTTCAATATTGACACTATTTAATTTGAAAACTTAACCAACACAAGACACGTTGCCCTATTACCCAATCATACAAAACATACAACCTCAATCAAACAATCAACTCAAAACTTCATCAAATTCTAGGAACCAAGCTACAGATTCAAACGTACGACGGGTTTTTTTAATTCAGATAGTCGTTTTAGGAGGTCGACAAAATAGAGGTCAGGAGTGGAAACAATTTATATCATAGGTGTAGTGTGTAGCAGGATATGGGGGAGCTCAAAACCAGAGTTGGGAATGCAAATCCAGGTCAATGCACAAGGCATGAAATAAGTGCTAATAAACGAGGCAATGGAGTATTATGCCACAGTAAGAAAGCAAGGAACTGCACTCATCCCAAGCGACCAACAGAATCTCAGAATACTTCAAAAGACAAGATTTTCTGATGCAAGCTCAGTGAGAATCTGAGGGGTGGATCATTAGATGAGGAGAGCCAGTTGCATTGAATTACAGGTGGACAAGACAAGATGATGAAGAGGTGGGATGAGTCACCAGTTCGAGGACTTATCACTCAATATGGATAAGTTTTATTTTCAAGCTGGTGACTATGATCTTTTTGATTCGGATGTTGATGAGGCCTCCTAATCACTAGAACTATGTTCATGGCAAATCTATCAATCCACAGATCCTGATTTATGATGAAGTCGGAGTCATCTTAATTGTATTCAGAACATTCTATCTGAGGTACAACATCATGATCACTATAAGGATTTGTTTGTTGCACATCATAAGTGTACATCGAAGTGCATAATGAATGTATACAAACCTAACTATAATTGAGTTGACTCATCATACTGATATACAGTGATAGTAAATATCTGATTCCGATGATCAGTATGTAAAGGACAACACAGTGCCAGTTGTACAAAGTAATTATCTTCTTGTACCAAAAGATTGCCTACAGATGAAATTAAAGTGATAATTTATAAATTGTTAACCTGTCCTGAGCCTAATGTTCCGCTGTGAACAACAGAATAATGTAAGTTGTACAATTCAATCACTGCTGAAGCTTGATATGACATAATAGAACACAGTTAAACTGTAAGGAAAGACAGCCAAGATTTTGAATTAAACATGAAAGAGAACAAAATCATTAATTGACAATTAAGGATAGTTTATCGCTGATCGTAATAGTAAAGAAGAAAATTTGAAAAGGGAACTTCATTTTGTAAAACTGCAACTTACCTCTACCATTAACCATAAGAAGTCAATGGTAAAGAAGTTTATCATAGTTTGAAAAAAGGTTTATAAACAAAAGAAAATAATACCTTGAAGATCTTATTTATGGACATGAAATGCTTTAAAAGAAAAGGTCAAGGATAAATTATTCAAATAAGACCAGTCTCTTCAAACAGTTCACATGCTGTGCAAACCAAATCCGTATTATGATGAACAGAATAAGGTAGCTATTGGCTACAAGAACCCCTTATGTCTCACCCATGCACAGCAAGTTCAGCCTGCCTTGTACAATGCTCATGAAATTATTAAAACTAATCATGTCCCGACTATAGTGCATAACTCAGAGGATACCCTAGAGATAGCTGAAATCACTAAGAAGAAGATGAATGATAAAATGAAAGACCCAGAGTGTGTGAAAAAGAAGGTTAAGATTGAACCACATGATTACTCGAAAGAGAATTATTTAGCAACCTTCACACCTCAGAAACAATTGGCCCATGAGCAGATATTTTGGTCCAACGATCTCATCAAGATGAAAGCAGAAGCTCTCAAAGAGCAGACCACAGCTTTGAGACCAATCAAAGCATTGACGGTGTATCCTCCAAATACACCCACAACGCTTGTCCCCAGGGTGCTTCCAACAAAAAGTCAAGTGAAAATTAACATTTTTGCACTTATACAACTTTTTTTAGAATTTGAGAAAACCTGTAAAAAGAGAATTACACCAACAGAGCTCACTGAAGGGGAAAGGGGTTTTGAACAAACCAAGGAATGCTATCTCACCGAAGTCATTCCATTTTTCAAAACACTTAAAAACCATTTTGAGGGCATCCAAAAGGCTCTAACTAAAGAAATTAAAGAAATGAAAGACATTTTTGAAGAGTTAGAAGCTGAGGTTGACCAAAATATTGTACATAGGAAGCAAGATGAGATTGAGCGGAAAACTCTTCTTATTGCAAATGATAATTTGATTGCTGATTGCTTGTCCAAAGATGTGTTTTATATTGCAACAAATTATGAGCTTAATATATCTAGATTTACTGAAATGCATGATGCCCACACTGTTGTTCAAGCACCTTGTCTGGAACTTAAAGCAGAACTTTCTAACTTACGTGATAAGGTTCAAAAAGATAATCATACTGAATTAGTAAAACATTTTTCCAATCTTGAGGTAAATCACTTAAATTTATAGTTAAAGTATCAAAACCTTAAAGAAAGTTTTGGAAACAACACATCTCCACCCGCTAGAGATGTTCCTGATTTTGACTCAGTCTTTGTAATCGGAAAAATGAAAGCTTCCATTCAAGGAAAGGACAACGCCATCAAAAAATTAAGAATGCAAATCTCTCAATTAAAAGAGACCTGTAGTGATGCAGACCGTACTCTTGATTTCAGGGCCTTAGAATTTCAGATCACTTTATTAACTGAACAAGTCACCGTTCTTCAAGAACAAAATGAGCTTTTTAGGGATGAGAATGCAAAAATTAAGCAGCATTACAAGGAACTGTATGATTCTATTAAGATCACACGTGCTAAACATATTGAACAAACAACTGCCTTGTTAACTGAAAATGAGAATCTGAAAGCCCAATTACATGAAAATTTGAAATGCATCACTATAGATTCTGTAAAACCAAGAGTTCTTGCACCAGGTAGGTATGCTATAGATGTTGAACCACTTCCCCCTCGCCTTAGGTACAATAAGGAAGCTTATTTAGATTATCTCAAACATCTTAAGAAAAGTGTAGAAACCTTTCGTGAGATAGTAGAGGAAGCTAAGGTTGAAAGACCATTAGATAGATCACTTACATCTACTTGCCTTTACACTAAACACTCTCAGGAACTATTAGAATATGTGATTGGCACTTGTCCGAAAGACTTCAATCAACAAGATAAAAAGCATGCTTCTACCCCTTTAACTAGGAAAAAGCAAGTTACTTTTGAGGACCAATGTGAAATGTCAAATAATAACACACACAAACATGTAGAGCAACGAAACATTTAGAAGACTAATGTACCTGTGCTTCCTCTTACAGGAGTAAACAGTTGCACTAATGCTAGCGGATTACAGCCTAGGAGCAATACTAAGAAAAATGGGATCTCGCCGGCTAAAAGTGTCAACAAGAAGAAACTAAAAGAACACACTAGGACCAATAAGTCTAGTTTGAAAACCACGAATCGTGTTGATTCTAGTATTAGCTCTAAGCGTACTGTAATTAATTCAAATTCTCATTCTGTTTGCTAAACATGTACCAAATGCTTAATTTCTGTAAATCATGATATGTGTGTGGTTAATTATTTGCACTCTGTAAATGCATCCCCCTTTACTAAAAATGTTGTGCTCAAACTTAAGCAAGTTTGGAAACCTAAGCAAGTTAAGCAAGTATGGAAAGCAACAGGAAAAGTGCTTTCCAATGTTGGTTATCATTGGAGGCCCAGACCCACGTGAAGAATATTCACTTTAAGAGAACAATGCCCTTTAACTTGGCTCACTAAACCCAAAGTAGTATCTGCTAAGCAAACCGAGAATCAAGCCATTACTTGTGCTAACCAACAGGAACCTAACCAAAATTGGGGATCCGACTTTCCAAACTTTCCATCTTCGTTTATTTTCAAATGCAGGTCATACGTATCATCCTTTGGTATTTGGACTCAGGCTGTTCAAAATATATGAATAGGGATCGCTCACGGCTCAGCGATTTTGTGAAAAGGTTCATTGGGATAGTTAGATTCAGGAATGATCACTTTGGTGCTATCATGGGTTAGGGAGATTATGTGATTGGTGATAGTGTGATCTTCAGTATACAAAGTGGTAAGGAACTGGGACACAATCTGTTTTCTGTCAGACAATTTTTTGCTATTCAGATCTAGAAGTTTCATTACGAAGCATTCTTGTTATGATCGAGCGATACGTATGCGATGAAATAAATAAAGGATCTCGTGGTCTAATTTTGTACACTGTCACAGTTGAAGACATGATAAGTCCTCCTAATTTGCTTATATGTCCAAAGCCCCAAGAACCAAATCCATGGTTGTGCATCGTCATTTTGAACTACTTGAACTATCGTTACCATCCATAACTTGCAAGAAATGACTTAGTCAAGGTTTAGGTACCGTAGATTGAAGTTTGATAAAGATCACTATTGCTCCGCATGATCAACTAGCAAAGAGCCAAAAAAGCATACCCACGAAACCTAAAATTATAAAACACCACTGGAAGTTCTTAATACCCTTCATATGGATCTATGTGGACCGATGCGAGTACAAACGATTAATAGGAAGAAATACATCTTAGTCATCATTGATGATTACTCTCGGTTTACTTGGGTTAAGTTTTTGAGATCGAAAGATGAAACCCCAGAGGTCGTCATCAAATTTCTAAAGCAAATACAAGTCGGTCTCAACAAAACTGTTAGATACATCCGTACCGATAATGGTACAAAATTTGTCAATAAGGATTTGACTGAATATTATGAATGTGTCAGCATTTTTCACCAAAAGACAGTTTTGAGGACTCCACAGCGGCGTTGTCGAAAACGGAACCGTACTCCTTGTTGAGGTTGCTATGCAATGATGATATTTTCTAAGGCCCTCGATGTAACTATATGCAGAACTGTTTGCTACTGCTTGTTACACCAAACGAGATCCCTCATTCACACTCGTCATAACAAAACGCCATATGAGCTGGTGCATGATAAGAAGCCTGATCTTACTTTTTTTTCGAGTCTTTGGTCCTCTGTGTTACCCTACAAATGACAGCGAGGATCTTGGAAAATTACAACCAACATCTGATATTGGAATTTTCGTTGGTTATGCACCAAGCAGAAAGGGTTATAGAATCTACAACAAAAAAACCCGACGAATCATGGAAACTATTCATGTTTAATTCGATGAGCTGTCTGAGCCAATGGCTCCTGTGCAACTCAGTACAGGACCCGCTCCTACGTTTTTGACGCCTGGACAAATAAGTTCAGGGCTCGTACCAAATCCGGTTCCTGCAACACCTTATGTACCCCCCACAAATAAAGAACTGGAGATTTTATTCCAACCAATGTTTGATGAATACCTAGAATATCCTCGTGTTGAAAGACCGGTTTCTCCTGCTCCAGCAGTTCTAGTTCTAGTCAATTCAGCCGGTATACCTTCATCTACTACCATTGATCAAGATGCACCTTCTGCAAGTCCTTCATCGTTATCTTCGGCATTACAATCTCCAAGTATACATCAAGGCGTTGCAGCTAAATCTACTCTCCTGGAAGAAAATCCTTTTTCTCCTGTTGATAATGACCCCTTTATAAACGTGTTTTCCCCGGAACCTAGTTCTAAAGCATCATCATCCGGGGATCTTAGTTTAGCAGAATCTCCTTATGTCACTCAACACTTCATCATCTTGGGAAATGGAGCAAAGATCACCCGCTTGATAATATTATTGGTAATCTCTCTAGACCGGTATCCACCAGAAAACAACTTGCAACTGATGCCTTGTGGTGTTTGTATAACTCTGTACTGTTAAAAGTCGAACCAAAGAACTTCAAATCTGCCATAACTGAAGATTGCTGGTTTCAAGCCATGCAAGATGAGATTCACGAATTTGATCGACTTTAAGTATGGGAATTAGTACCTTAACCAGACTGTGTCATGATAATAGCTCTCAAGTGGATTTACAAAGTTAAGCTTGATTAGTACGGTGATGTTCTAAAAAACAAGGCAAGGTTGGTGGCCAAGGGATATCGACAAGAGGTGGGATTTGATTTTGAGGAATCCTTTGCACCGGTTGCACGCATCGAGGCTATAAGAATCTTCATCGCTAATGTCTCCAGTAAAAACATGACCATCTATCAAATGGATGTCAAGACAGCATTCCTTAATGGCGAGTTGAAGGAAGAAATCTATGTTAGTCAACCAGAGGGTTTCGTTGATCCAGACCATCCGACATATGTTTATCGTCTAAAGAAGGCTCTGTATGGTTTAAAGCAGGCTTCTCGGGCGTGGTATGACACCTTGTCATGGTTTCTTCTGGACAACAAGTTTTCCAAAGGTGCGGTTGACCCGACATTATTCACTCGGAAAATAGGCAAACATATTCTTCTTGTTCAAATATATGTAGATGATATTATATTTGCCTCGACCGACCCTAAAGCATGTGACACATTTTCTAATGAGATGAGTTCTAAATTCCAAATGTCAATGATGGGACAAATGTCTTTTTTCCTAGGATTACAAGTTTCTCAAAATCCCAGAGGCATTTTTATTAATCAATCAAAATTTGCTCTAGAAATATTAAAGAAATTTGGGATGGATTCGTGTGACCCGGTTGACACACCCATGGTGGATCGACTTAAACTGGATGAGGACCCCTTAGGGATTCCAGTTGACCAGACTCGATTTCGTAGTATGGTCGGCTCCCTAATGTACCTCAATGCCAGCAGACCCGACCTTGTATTCGCTGTATGCATGTGTGCTAAGTATCAGGCATCGCCTATCAAAAAGCACCTTGAAGCACTTAAACGGGTCTTTCGGTATCTCAGAGGAACCATTAATTGGGGACTTTGGTATCCGAAAGACACCGCTATGACACTAACTGCCTATGCAGATGCGGACCATGCAGGTTGTCAAGACACACGAAGAAGTACGTCAGGAAGTGCTCAGTTCCTTGGAGATAAATTAGTCAGCTGGTCATTAAAGAAATAGAAGAGCACTGCGATCTCAACCATAGAGGCTGAATACATTGCCATGTCTGGATGCTGTGCTCAGATACTTTGGATAAGGTCACACCTTACAGACTACAGTTTTGCCTACAATAAGATTCCCCTGTATTGTGACAATCGCAATGTCATTGCTCTCTACTGCAATAATGTCCAGCACTCTTGGTCCAAGCACATTGACATACATAACCATTTTATTTGAGAGCAAGTTGAGAAGGGCGTGGTTGAATTGTACTTCGTGACAACGGATTATCAGCTTGCGGACATATTCACTAAGGCATTACCAAGAGAGCGGTTCGAATTTCTACTCTCGCGACTTGGTATGAAGAGTATGACTCTGGAAACCCTTAAACGTCTCCAGGAAGGAGAAGAGGAGTAAAGGATGGTCTTCCTATATCCTATGTATATTTATATATAATTAAACACAAAAACAAAATACAAAAATATAAAACCTATAAAAACCATAAAACAATCAAAAATTAGAAAATACCAAAAATATTTTTCAAAGACATGTCTTCTGTAAATCGATAACATTTACGGACCTAGAAATGTCATTCAATAATGACACGGGTCTTTAAATGAAGTTCGAGCGGAAGTTCAAACTGTTTTCAAAACATGTCTTCATGGCTTGCAGTTATTTCAGAATGCAACCCGCTTTTCAACCTGAGGAAAGCATGTCGCCAAAAAGATAGCCATTCCTAACAACAGGTAATTAATTTTTCCCGGGCACAGATTACTTAATATCCATGCTTCCAAGGATTAATGTACGTTTAAGTGCGTTTTTCCTCTTTCGGAAGAGAAGTCTTCCTTTTATAACCAAATAATTTTCTTCTTAATTGATTCTTCTAAAATTGTTTGTGTTAATCACGGTGGTAAAGTGTTGTTGGAAAATCATCAATTCTGGTTTTTCAAAATAAACTTTTCCACTCAAACAACGACTACAACTCTTTCAGTAGAAAATGGGTCATTGTTTGAGGGGGAGAGTGATTTCAAGTTTATTGCATCAAATGGTTTTCTAGATCACTTCATTAATGGAAAAGGTTATGTAGCAATACGGGGTTATAATTTGAGGGGGAGTTAATTATTTTTAACTTTAAGGACTAAAACTATCATTAGTTAAAAGGTTTAGGGACTTATGTGCAATATGCTAATTCTTTCCTAGCTCTATTAACTTGAAGGACCAATTCTGCCATTTCCTAAACTCCTTTATCCTTAGAAAAACCTTTAAGCCGAAAATGTATGTAATTAGAAACCTCAAGGACCAAATCTGCCAAGTCCCAAACTAGGAGTATATATAAGTAGCGGTTTGGGATTTTGGTCAAAACATCTTAAAACCAGTCAAACCTTTTTCAATCTCTCTCTATCCACGCAAACCGCCACCTAGAACGACTTGATTGATTCTCGATTTCTGTTGGATTTCTTGCTAAGGTAACTCGAAAACCTTGTTCATTGCAATTAGATGATGCCTTAGGTGAAGTTAAACGATCCAAAACACACTCGAAATGTTTCATTCTAGATCGTATATCATCGAACTTTAAATGTTATGGATATGTATCGATTGGTGATTAGGATGGGTGCGCATAGGTGTAGAGTTCACTTGATCATTACTAGATTAGTAAAAATCTATCACGTTTGGATGCCTTGACCAAGTTTAAATTCATTTTTCAATCATAAGGCCATAGAGTGTTTAGAATGATGTGTTTTGTGCTGGGATATGTTGCTTAAGGTCTGATGATGTTATTTGATTGATCGTTTGAGATCTCTCTTCTATGTTTTGCCTGATCCGTTAATTTTCGTGTTAAGTTTGACTTTTGAAAGTCAAATGATGTAGTTTGTTGTTATATCGTGTTTGTGATATGTGTCTTATGTTAAAGGAAAGTAGTGTATGCCTCTAATGCTTGTCCCGTTGTGATTGAAATGATATTCGAATGCATTCGCGTTTTATGTTTCTGGTAGAGGTTTGCCAAACATTCTTGATAGCGGTTTAATTTAAAATGCATGATAGCGGTTTGCTCTAATATTCTTGATAGCGATTTACTTTAAAATGCTTGATAGCGGTTTGATGATAAATGAATAGTTTATTTTGAGCAGGCAAACCGCTACGAGGTAGCGGTTAAATAAAGATTATTTTTATTATTAAAATAATCCAAACCGCTATTTTGAATTTTTCGTAACTGGTAGCGGTTTGATTAAAATGAATATAATATTCGTAGCTGTTTGGTCATAGCGGTTTGATTAAAATGAATATAATATTCGTAGCTGTTTGGTCATAGCGGTTTGATTAAAATGAATATAATTTTCATAGTTGTTTGGTCATAGCGGTTTGATTAAAATGAATAAAATATTCGTAGTTGTTTGGTCGTAAGCTTTTTGATCATATCCGTACATACGGTTTGATCAATTCTACATGGCGGTTTGATCATTCCTCTTCACAGCGGTTTGATTAACTCTCCTCACAGCGGTTTGGTGCCAAGTGGGTAGCGGTTTAGGCCAGAATCTCAAAGTTTTGGCCCATTAGTCCCAATACCCTCTCATGGCCCAATCCAAAGGCACAATTACCTCGTTAACACCCATTCGGGACTTGTTAACTTGTATGTATTCATCGGATATCCTTGAACAACATTGACTTAATCTCTCCATAATCAATCGAAGCATGTCAATGTTCTCATCTAACATCAAGATATATGTCATGTCTGCCTGTCTTTGTTGATATCCTTGTGTAGACAAAATGGTTGATGAGAACGTTCCCGCTCCTGCTCCCACAAGATCCGATGATCAGATTCTTCCATTTGCTGCATGGGTGTCCATTGGAAAGAGAAACTATGTTTTGGATCTTCAAAAGAAGCAAAAGAATCCAATCTTTCAAATCTCTGTGGATATTCTATAAAACACTAACTTCTTCAGGGCATTCACTGCTTCTGCCTTGGTTCCAGCTATCTACATTCAACAATTTTGGAACACACTTACATATGAGGCAAAGACAGGAGCTTACAGTTTTCAACTGGATGAAACCCGATTCGTATTGGATGCTAATTTACTGAGGGATGCTTTAGAGATAACACCCATTGTTCAAGCTCACCAGTTTGTGTCACCTCTGTCGGGTGATGCAATTATGGACTTTGTGAATGAGCTGGGGTATCTCGAGGTTATTCACTTTGTGTCAAGAATGGCAGTGAATAACCTGTATCAGCCTTGGAGAGCAATTCTATCTATGATCAACCAATGTCTCACAGGCAAGACCTCTGGACATGATAGGCCCAGATATCCAGTTCTTCAGATACTTTGGGGTATAATCACAAGTTTAAATGTTGATTTTGCTGAACTAACGTGGGAGGAATTTGTACAAGATATTCAGACCTTTCTCACTAACAAGGCCAATCTGGGCAGTCCTACTAAGAAGGGCAGGAAAGACAAGCCTCATGTTATTCCGTATTGTCGGTTCACAAAGTTAATCATCTGTCACTTAGGAAGAATTCATAACATTCACTAGAGATCAACATCTCTGTTTCATCTTGCTGGAGAAGATCTCAGACTTAGTAATCTTAAATTCGTTCCCAAAGGCGAAGAAGATAAAGTCTTTGGAATGCCAATTCCCAACGAGCTGATCTCGAACAATATTTGAAATGCATCGTACAACAATGCTTATCTGGAAATGCTTGCAAAGCATGATTAGAAAGTTGCAACCGAAAAGGAAGAAAAGAAGAAATCTGCAAGTACCAAGCAAACCAAGCCAAAGCCAGCTATCAAGAATTCAAACAAACCAGCACCTGCACCAAAGCCAAAGGTAACCAAGGAAAACCCTTCTATAGCCTCTACTGCTAAGCCACCCAAGCTGAAGCCTGCCAAAGAAAAGTCAACCAAGGCTACACCACTACAAAAAGCCAGCAAGGGTAAAAGTTTAGCAAAGGTTCGATAACGTCAAGAGTTTCGTTCCAGCAGTTGATAACCTGATGAAGACCAGCCACCTGAGCCTGATCCGAAACCTGAACCCGAACAACACGGTGAGGTGAAGAATATGATGTCGAGCGAGCATTCAGAAGAGACTGGAATCAAATCAGGCAGAGGGTCTCCCCATGCACATGTTGGAGGTGTGTGATATAGCAGAGCGTCCCCACCCGACCCACGTCCCTGTATTAAGGCAAGGGTAAAGCTATTGTTGCTGAGGAACAAGCTGCACATTCACTATTAGCCCTGCACATGCCAAAAAGGATAAGTACCACGGACCAGTTCATATTCCAGAGGCGGACTCCAGCTATTAAAGCGAGCATCAACAGACCCACGCACACCCAAATGGATGACACATAGGCTAATTTAGTTCGAGATTCCCCCGTGTCCTGCGTAGGCAGAACATGTGCTGACCACTAGACAGGACAGACAGTGGATGTGATACTATAGATAATATAGTTTTTGGTATATGAACAAGGTGATCAAAGACCGAGAGGTAAATCTAAAGACAAAACGGATAGATTGACAAGGCCAGGCTGGATCGACCCCAGAAGCGCGCGCGCGACCCGAGTCCTGACCCCCACCTGATGATAACAAGATGGACGAAGACCAGGCTGGACCGGACCCTGAAGAAACCATGTGCACTTTGCTGGACCAAAACCCTAAGCTCCACGTACATGGTTTATTGGCTAATGATACCCCAAAGTACATTGAAACCTGAAATTTCCAGCTGATGAACATGTCATCTTATAGGATCCACTAAGCTCAACCGGGACTCTTTCTTCAATAAAAGAATCTGGATTGATGCATTTACTATTGGGGATTAGTTCATTAAAAGACAAGAAACTAAATATGAAAGCCGAGGAACTCAATGTGATTAGAAGTGGTCTCAATGGTCAATGTTCCAATTTATCAAGCATCTTCCTCAGTTCCACCTCTATCCACATCGATTATTGATCTCTCTCCTCCTAAACCAGTATCCTCTACCACTCAAGCACCAATCTTTACAGCAACAACAACGACTACAACAACAAACCTTTAAAGCCTCACTCCACAACAACAAAGGTCATAACTAAATCAAGTTATTTTGAACATGTCTCACTCTGAAAAGAATCTCAGACATAGTGAGCAGAAAAACAAGAATACCGATAACATAACTCGGAATCTTGGATCCAGGGTGTTCACTTTGGAGCTAAGGGGTCTGCCTCATAAGATTAATGAAACTTCCCATGAAAATGTCAAAGAGGCGGTACAAATAGCTCTACAAGATCCCCTTCGAGATCGCTTCAGAGACTTGTCCAAAGAAGATATGAAAGAAATGCTTCACCAAAGGATGTTCGATAGTGGTACATACAAATCACTTCCTGAATAATAGACGGCTCTCTAATGACGCACTGGAGGCATCTTATGGCACATCAAGCACCAGAGGGACGAATTCCTTGCTGAAAAGGACAAGTCCACGCAAGAGACAGCCATAAACAATCGAAGACCTCCTCCTTCTCCACTAGATTCGGATCTCAGTAAGAGGAGAAAACATGACACTGGCGCTTCTGGTTCATCACAGCCTTAAGCTCCTCAGTCATCAGCATGGAAGAAGTCTGACACTCGAGATGCTCCTTCAAGCTCCACAAGCAACCAATCAGGTCCTTATGCTGACAATAACCATCGAAACAGACCAATACCAGCATTTCACTAATATAGTCGACTCAGAGGACTCTGATTCTACCCATCTTCCAAAGACCAAGTCAAGGCCAGATTGGTTGAAGCCTATTCCAGATGATGACAGACCAGCCACTCTAGAACCTACCTGGGTCATTCCTACATCCCACATTCATGATGCTGTGAACAACTGGGCAAATGCTTTAGCTTCCACGTATCAAGCTCTGGCAGAGAACTCTTTACTTGAGAAGATTGGGAATATGTGGACGTTTATGAACTGGTATTGCCAAAAGATGGGAATGACCAAGCTTACTCAAGCAGCTTTTGAAGGCGAAGCTTATGAAGTCGTTAAAGCTTTCTACCTAGACGTCGTTCAACTTCAGTTCTAAATGGAAGAGTGTCACAAAATGCTTACAGATCAGATTGACTAGGCTAATCCAGAAGGTGATCAAGTCAGAATTGATATTAGCAGACCTCTGCCTCTCAGCGGTCTACCAGGTCATGTCACCATTCAAAACTCATTTTCATTTTCATAACGCCATGAGAATATATGCGATATGGCAATAAACCTTCGAAAATGCTACTGGATAATTTACGATATGGCAATAAACCTTCGAAACTGCGACTAAAACTTGGTCATTGACTTGGCGATCTTCGAAAATCCTTCAATGAACCTTCAAAAATGCTACTGGAGCTACACCTCCTAAGAAGGCATGAAAGTTTAAGAAGCCAGCCTCTCCTAAACTCACTATTGTCCCAGTTTCAACGGAAGAACCTATGGGAAAGTCAAAGAGAGTAAAGAGACCTGCAAAGAAGTCTACTCAGGCTACAGCAAGAGGTGTTGTTATTAGGGAAACTCCTGAGATGCCAGTGTCTAAGAAGAAGGAAATGGTGGATGTTGCTAGAGGTAAAGGAATTAAGCTGCTGTCTGATGTAGCATTAAAAGAAGATGCTCAATTTGAAGAAGTTTGAAGGAAGGGCATGAGAGACTTTCATAAGACTCATCTAAGTGGTTCTGGTACTGCTACCAAACCTACTCCAAGTGCTGCAATAATCAAACCTTCTATTACAAATGCATGAACTGCTGTTAAACCAGGGGTTCCTGATGTGACAGAAGAAGAACCATCTGAAAGTGAAACTGAGTCTTGGGGAAATGATGAAGATGACAGCAATAATGATCAAGAAACAAGAAGTAAATGAGAAGTGACAGAAAAAGACAGTGATGAATGACAAAACACATCATATGACAATGAAGATGAGTCCGGAAAGTCTGAGCATGAAACTAGATGAAAATGAATATGGTTTCGAGTCTGATCAAGAAGAATATGAAGAAAAGATTGAAGATGAAGAAGAAGAAGAGGAGGGGGAGATTGTTAAAACTCCGTCTAATGATTCTGATGATAAAGATGAAACAAAGATTGCTGATAAAGCTGAAGGTGATAAGGATGAAGAGATGGATTATACTACAAGTCTACTATACGATGATGTGGATATAAGGCTGAATAAACCAGTTGAAACTGTCAAAGGGTTTTGTTTCAAGAGCAGGGTACAGATGCGCAATGACATAACGTTCACAAGGGAATTAAAATAATCCAGAGAAAGGAAAATACAAACACAAGAAAAAAAACACAAAAAAAAAAAAGAAGATCTCTCAAGTCATAGAAGATGCTCATGTGACACATTCTACTGTTCCACAGAATACTGAAGTTCCAGTATCTAGCTCTTCTTATTCATCTGACTTGGCAGCTAAATTCTTAAACTTTTCAGATATTCCTACTACAGAAGCTAAAATTGTTTCTCCATTGGATGTTCCAGTTCATCATGAAGTACCAAGCAAGCAAACTCCCACACTCATTACTGTACCTGTCTTAGTTACTGTTATCCCATAATCATTACAATCCTTTACTCCTCCACCACTATTGTCAACTCCTACACCACCACCAACAACTGAAGCTACAAATCCTCCATCAACACTTCCTGATTTCGCATCAGTCTTCCAATTCAACAACAGAGTCACAACATTAGAACAAGAAGTTGCTAAGCTTAAAAAGGATCCTCTCTACACTCAAGTGACGAATTTAGTTGATGAACATCTAGATGTGAAGCTGGGAGCAACCAGAGATGAATTCATGAATTTCTCTCGGCATCACTCACTACAAGGATCACAAAGCAAGTCAAGGATCAATTGCTACAGATTCTGCCAGAGGTAGTGTCTAATGTTTCTCCTCCAGAGATTGAACGCATGGTTACTGAGTCACTTGAACATGCTGTTCTAGCTAAGGAGTCTTCTTAACCACAATATTCATATGAGGCTGCTGCAACGCTTATAGAATTTGAGTTCAAGAAGATTCTTATCGAAAAAATGGAAAAAAGTGAATCATATCTGGCAGCTCCTAAATACAGAGAATGCTATTAAGGATTGATAAAATCTTATGATCTCGACGAGTCTCTTTTCTCCACTTATGGTAAAGTGTATTCGTTGAAAAGAAGCCGAAAAGACAAAGATAAAGATGAGGGGTTGAAGAAGAAGAAGACTAGCAAGGATGCAGAACTAGCAACAGGTCCTAAAGGTAAAGAATCAAAGTCTGGCTCATCCAAAGGCACCAAGTCTCTATCAAAATCTTCTGGAAAGTCTGTTCAATCAGAGGAACCAGAGTTTGAGGTTGCAGATTCAGACATGCCACAAGATCAAGAGGAGAACCTGGGTAAGGAAGATGAAGAACCCAAGGAGAAGGTTGTATCTAAACGTGACTGGTTCACCAAACCTACACAACCTCAAGAACCTACTGATCCTGATTAAAATGTTGACAAGACTCCACAACAAGGACAAATCAAAGCTGGTTAATGACTCTTGCATCATCTGTTAATAAACCGTCAAATACCTTTGATGAATTGATGAGCACTCCAATAGACTTCTTTGCATTCATCATGAATGGCCTGAAAATTAACAATCTTACTCAAGAAACATTGTTAGGACCAGCGTTCAGACTTCTCAAAGGCACACGTTCGAATTATGTTGAATTGGAATATGATTTTGTAGAATGCTACAAGGCTCATTTAGAAAAACTTGATTGGGAAAATCCAGAAGGCGTGACTATCCATTTGATCTTACCAAACCTCTACCTTTAGTTATGAGTAAAGTACATGTTGATTACTTCTTTAACAACGATCTTAAGTATCTACGAGGAGGTGTTTTGACTATGACCTACACGACTTCTCTCACAAAGACAAAGGCTACTTAATATGATCTTCCAGGCATTGAAGACATGGTTCCAAATATATGGGTTCTTGTTAAAGTTGCCTATGATAAACATGCATTATGGGGAATCTCACATTGGAGAGAACAACGTAAGTCCTTCTATGGGTATGCACGAGGCCTGCAATCAAGACATGATGTATATTCCATAAAACGTATTCTGGCGGTAACTCAAGTCGAGGTAATGAGGAAACATGGGTATGGGTATCTGAAAGAGATTGTTGTAAGAAGAGCCGACAACGACCTTTATAGATTCAAGGAAGGCGACTTTCCACGTCTTCGTATCAATGACATTGAAGACATGCTTCTCCTTGTTGTTCAGAATCGGCTTACAAATCTCTCGGGTGATGACGTTTTCGACTTCGCAATAGCATTAAGAATGTTCACCAGAAGCTTGGTTATTCAGAAGCGAGTCGAAGATCTTCAACTCGGAGTTGAAAGTTACCAGAAAAAGATCAACGTCACCAAGCCTCAAACTACCATATCCGGCATCAGGAAAAGAGACCCGTACACTCCATACCAAGACCCTCAAGGATTCATTTATGTTGACACCCTAGGGAGAAACAGGTTGATGCGATCAGACGAACTTTACAAGTTTAGTGATAGGACATTAACTGGGCTTCGAACTTCGCTGGATGACATAACAAAGAATATCCAAATGGAGTACCTGCCTAAGAGACGTTGGAGTACATTGGAGAAGAAAAGAGCTAATATCATGATCAAGGCGATTGACAAGCAGTTGAAAGAAAGAAGGTTGATGAGGAGTCTCGAAAAGTTTGTTGGTGGAAGGCACTACGGAACTGACCTCCGGCTACTTCAACGAACAATATGACTTTGTCATATTGTGTTCGTCATCATAAGGTCATTTCGTATATTTTATAAACTTGTGAATATGTATATATGTAGTGTAGACTTAAAAGTAGGCATATATAGTGTTTGAGTATGAATTTTCAAGAATTTCTTAGTAAATTCAAAAATTTTCAAATTATCATACTCAAACACCATATAATTCCCTCATAATTTGAGGGGGAGCATTAATATGTTCCAATAAAAGGCTTGTTAATAATTAGACATCTTTTCCCTGAAACCATGAATATTTGAATCAATTGATATCCAAAATATCAAGAGATTTGACATTTTTGATAAGGGGAGAAAATGTGATTAAAATATATGGCTAATAATGTGATTTTTATGATCTCAAGTGTACGCTTTCCTACATATGTGCTAAACTCTTTCGAATAATCGATGCACATATGAAGGGGGAGCAAATGGTTAAGTGATGGCTGAAATGTGGAAGTACCAAAGACCGACCATTTATATTACTGCATTGGAGTTATAAGGTGGTTAAGTTTAGGTATCCATTCCCATGATCCAGCCAGAACCAGAGGGATCTACCCAGGGATATTCCACTAGATAGTGTAGTAGTCCTTAGGTATGAAAAAAGGAGTAAAAGTAAGAATAAAGGAAGAGTGCCGGCTGAGATGGAGCTAAACTGGAACAAACCCAACAAGGTACTAGTTATGAAGTCTCGGTAAGCGCTAAAGGGGTTGAAGAATTAAAAAGAAAAGTTAAGATAAAGAGTGAAAAGAAAGAAGCCCTCCTTTCACTTAGACAAAAACCGTGTCAATACATTTGCTGTCAAGAATCACAAAGATGATTGCTGACATTGAAGACTAACATTATGGACCCAGTGATGCAATGCACAACCCTCTTTAGCCACTCAGAATCTCTCAAAAGATTTCTGTTTCATTTCTCACGGAGATTACACGCATTTCTATCAACTTTCTTACTCCGAGTCAGTTGGTATTGAAAAGGTGGTAGACTGCTCCAGCCTCCGATCACTAAAACCAAAGTACACTATTGAGTCTAGAGCTAAAAGATATCATCGATAAATCTCATTAGGACACTTGTTAAAATTATGCTTGCTAAGTCACACAATGTGAATAACAAGAAATATATTAAGAGTCCTACGCATTATCCTTGTAATTTTGCCAGAACATCCGAGTGGTACGTAAGTATTCACAATGAATATGGAAATCCTGCTTGAGCCAACATCAAACAAGCTCATGGTAGGTGACTTGTGTGATTCTATACGAATCAAGCTTGTGACAACTGGAAAGAAACGATGGTGTGATTCTATATGAATCAAACTTGTTCCAGTATATGAATTGACGATTGATGAATTTTGAAATGCTTAAAACTCTTGATGTGTCACAAAAACACTTTAGCAAGTGACACGTCGATTGATTTCTTCTCAAATTAATTTTTATTTCAATCGGTAAGATAGTAACTCGTTGGTTCACTCTTATCGTGATGTCTGCTTTGAGACGTTCCGATAATGAGAACATGCTGAGTACGATGAATCTAATACATATGTGTTAGTGAGATTCAATACTACAGCTGGAAATCCTGTCAAGAAGATTCTTCTTAAATTAAATCTACCTGATCATAGGTTGACCCTTACGGATTCGAAGGTTACTCCAACCAGACACGGGAGAATGACAAAGCCATATTTTTCCCCCAGATTTATTGCTAACTGTTTTATTTTAGGAATATATAAAGATGGACATGGAGGACCCTGGTTCCAACAGACTCTCAAGATTCATAGCCACATGCTCATACTCAACTGACATTTATGAAGACATCATGATAGCTCAAGTACATGTTTCAAGACTTTCGCTACTCTGATACCATACGTCTTTCTTGTAACAACAAAGTGTGAAAGTTAAAGAAATTCAAGAAAGATGCATCACTAAAGCTTTTAAGTTATCATATCAAGAGAAGTATTAGCATGTTGGTCCAAAGTTACAAGATCACAAGATGGCAAGATTACAAGACAATGTAAAGAGATTATGCTTGGTTAATGATCTCAAGTAGTTCAAGATCACATTCATATCAAGTCAAAGATACAAGTCAAAGCCTAACGTCAATGATCACTACATCAATTCACAAGTTAAAGATTGAAGTTAAAGACTACGAGCTCAAGACTGAAGTTAAAGCATAGTATGATAGGTTTAAGTTTTTGTAAATTGGAGTGACCTCCCTTAGGGGGAGATTGTTAGGAATACAAAAAGTATCGGTCACTTCCAATATAGTTAGTCATAGCTCGTAGTAAGTCGAATATGTAATGTTAGTAAGCTAACCTGGCCAAAGTCACATGGAAAGCCCATAACCAAGCCCATGGCCGGTTAGAGCTTAGAGTATTTATACCCTCTCCACACATGGAGAGGGTGTTGGTTGTTCATTTGTTTCACACACACTTAATCTAATATTATCTTCTTTGTTTCTCTCTCTAAGTGTTCATCCAACCACATCTTTCTCTCTCTAAAACTCTTAACTAATTCCATCCTTAATGTGTTAAGAGATTCTACAACCAACACCCTATAATCCTTAAAAAGACCTCTTAGATAGTAATGAATAATGCTTGCGCCTAGCGGTGGAGGTTTGATCCTTTACCAAGCCTATGGTAATTTATATGTTATGACAGGTAATGAGTGTTGATTTTTCGTTTCCCCCTTATGTTATAATTTATTATACAACCGAGTAAAAGAGAGAATCTCAAACACTTATGTGAGGTGCTAGTATATATTTTCGTGCTTTTAATTACAAGGTTAAGAAGGTTGTGTTATAAAATACTTTTAAAGAGTAGGTAAAATGACCCTCATATTGCTATTGTCTAGGTAGAAAAGCCCATTTGCTTGAGGACAAGCAAATCCCAAGTGTAGGGGTATTTGATGAGGTGTCATTTTATATACTTTTTCGGGGTCGTTTAACCCCCTAAATCGTGCATTTATGCCCAAAATAGGTACTTAATCGTTCCTTTTTAGGTATTTAGCATTTGGAAGGCATTTGGAGGAAATACACGTGACTTGGGCTCGTTTGGAGAAGAAACGGACAAGACTACGGACCTACACCAACATCTCAAGAATTTCTCTATAGTGGCTGGAGACGGCGTCACAAATACAACGTGACGCCGTCACATAAGCAAGGACTCTAAAATTTGGACAATTGAGCTTTCAATGAGGATTGGTGTGGAAATACAGTGTAAATAAAAAACGGGTGAAACCATATTTAAAGGATGTGTTGGAAGCTGTTAACATGTCGATTATAACACTTGTTGATTGAAGGAACAAGTTATGTAAGGCATGTGAACTTCGAGTCTAGCTAAAAGACTTTATCAAAATAAAGAAAGGCGCTTCATGGAGGCAACACAATATTTACTTTCCCCGCATTTGGGAGGCTCTTTATTTTAATTCTTTTATTGCTTGTTTTATAATGTTGGAATCATTTCTTTATCATGCTTGTTTGTTGTTAACTTTGTTTTATTTACAATACTAAGGTATTCTTGGCATAAAAAATAAGGTGTAGGGGTATATATATGGTTTATAATACATCCGATTCAAACATTTAAAAATAAATTGTAAGAATTAATTCGCGGTCAATTTCGAGTCATCTGATTGTAAATGATTAATCCAGGTTTTTATGCAGTTTTTTCTGAAAGATATAACTAATAACACTTTGACGTGCCAGGGACATTTCTCATTAATAACAATGAGGACAATCTTCACAGTGCGTGGAGACGGCTATGGATTAACCGACGGCGTCGATGTCTCCAGCAATGTGATGATTCGAAAATTTTCAAGTATTTTGAAAAATTAAAATGATGCAATTATTAACAAATTTGTAATTGTTTGTAAACCTGCAGAAAACCTATGACTATATCATCGCTTTTATCCTATCTTTACTGCTTTCATAGAGTCAAACCCTAAAGTCTCGTTGTATATATCTTATCCCGTTGATTTTACGCTTGGTGTAGTTGTCTTTTGTCTTTGATTTACAGGTTATATTTGACGAGAAGAGCTTGGAAAATTCTTAGGAAGTTTTTTCATTGGACGATATTGGAGGAGGATCTAACCGTTATCTCATGTTTTTTCTCCATTATTGAGAAACAAGGGGGTACTAGTTATCTTTTACTTGTTTTCTTTACACTTTATTTTTTTTTCGGGTTACTTTTAAGAACCACATTAAGGATATGTTAAACATAAGTGTAGGGGAAATAAAGCCTTTAACTATTCCTCAATTCGTCATTTGCTTTGTTCCTTATAATTATGAGTAATATACCAAAAAATAGCATACAAAGGTAATTTTAACCAAAATTTAATTTTTTTTATGACACATACCGACAAAAACTGAGTATTAATAGCGTCTCATGGAAAGGAATGTATGACTAGCATAAAAATCCTTAGAATTCCACCCCAAAATGTAAGGTTCGCCTTTAGATCTTTAGGAATTCGGGTATCCATTATTGATACCTAAGATAGTTTATACCTGTAGCTTGTTCGAGTTAAGGTTCGAATGCAGTCATATGTGCCTACTCTGTCATTATGGATGTGTACGTATGGTCTTTGTGGCCTTTTTTGGAGCATTGGTATTGGTATTAAATTATATGAGTGTACCGATAGTATATTAAATTCTAGAACTTATTTTTGTGATTGATCCGAGTCAGATTAGTGTGAAACTAGGATTTGCTAGATAAGAGGCACTAGGATTAACCCATGTTTTAAACCTGTAATTGTTATGATGGTCACCTCGATCATATAACTATCCTACACCGTTTCCTTGCATTCATTTTTAGTGCAGGATACCCCTAGTACACCCCTCTGAGCCTATCATTTTTCACAGTTCTCGTAATTTTCTTGTTAAGCTGGACTATTAATGAAGAGCACTGTCACCCTTGAAAAATCTAACACCTAAATCGCCTTATCCTATCTTGTATGTACTCGCTTTTAGTACATTATTATTTTAACTCAAGTTAATTATTGAGTATATGGTTGCTAAGTCCTTATCCTTATAAATACAGTTTTGGGACGATTGGGATTCATGGTAGTATTCATCTTATAAGGAATTGAGGAAGAAGTAATTTATTACCTCTAATAGAGCTCAATAAGCTCCATGTTATGTTAATCCACCTCGAATTGGGTCATTAGTTAGATTGTAAATATAGAGTATGTAAAAGTTCAAGTGTATGGGTGTATCTATGAAACCCCCTTGATGTATTATTTGTTTAACATTTGGCTGGACAAAAGTATACGAAATAATATATATAGAAAAGTGATAAAATGTACGGGCTGCCATTTGCTTTGTTTTTCATTGTAGTCATGGAAATGAAAATAGAAAGGATTGATATAGAGTTTGTGTAGAGTTTTGTATATCTTTGTTCGGGTCTTGGTTTAGCAACCAATTCAGCGTGTTTCGTATAATTTAATTAGCTAACCCTTTCACTCCAAATTCACCCAAATATCACTCCCCAAATGTATCCCATTCATTTTCATTTCCGTTAATGTTATCTTACACCTACACCCCACTGCTCTTTAAAAATACCACTTTGACAGTAATGACTAGTACTTGCGCCTAAGCGGTGGAGGTTTTGATCCTTTACCAAGCCTTTGGTAATTTATATGCTATGACAAGTAATGAGTGTTGATTTTTTGTTTCCCATAGTTGTTATAATTTATTATACTCCGGAGTGCCAAGAGAGAATCCCAACCACTTATGTGAGGTGCTAGTATATACTTTCCGTGCTTTTAATTACGATGTCCAGAAGGTTGTGTCGTAAAATACTTTTAAAGCGTAGGTTAAATGTCCCCAATATTGCTATTATCTAGGTAGAAAAGCCCATCTGCATGAGGACAAGCAATTTCCCAAATGTTAGAGGTATTTTTTTTTTTTTTTTTTTTTTTTTTTTTTAATGATGGCGTCTTTTATTCACTTTTTCGAGGCCATATTTAACCCTCTAATATGCAAATATTGCCACAAGATTATGTGCTTAATTGTTTGTTTTCAGGGTTTTCAGCACTGGAGGGAAATACACATGAATTGGGATATTTGGATAAGACAACAGGGACCAAGATTAGACTCTACACCACAAATCAAAATGGAATTGGGCATACAAGCGTGGAGATGGAATCGCCATCCATAAAAGCGACGACGTCAGAATCTTCATCGTAACGGCGTCAGAGATCTAGTGACGGCGTCAGGACGTGGCCGACTTAAAGAGGATTTAGAATCATCCATGTGGCGACGGTGTCACGACTTTAACGCGACACCGTCACATCGTTTTTACTATATATACAAAACCGACTTTAGGTTTTTTAGGTCGTTTAGGACCTATAACCTATTGTAACTGCCTTCAATCCCATGTTTTATCTAGTAGATTGTTTTATCATTAATCATTCAAGAATGTATATGTGCTTGTTTGATTGAGTTTATGTTCTTGCTTTCTTTATGTTGGGTTCAGTTCCTGAGCCCTTCAATCTTTTAGTAGATTTAAACATAAAATCCCCTAAGTATTACTCAAGCTGAAGTCTTTCAGTTTGAGTCGCTGAAGTTTCTTCAGTGTCAGCTCTTCAGGTCCTTAGAAGATTGGGAAGTATCTTCACTTCAGTTGATCCAATGGTACAAAAACTAAAAAAGGCTTTTGCTAAGAGCTTCAATTCAGCTTGGCTGACAATTCCAAGCTGAACATTGTCTATCTCCTTAACATAAGTTGAAACGTGTTGTTTCACTTCTATAAGGTTTACAAGGAGGGAAAAAGATTGCTTTTATCAAAAAAGGAATAAAGCAATCTCCAGGGAAAGTAACTTCTAAAGTTGGTATAGAAGTATAACAACTTTCTCATAAGGAAGTACCTAGTACTAGTAAGCAAACGTGCCACATTTAAGGATTGCCACGTTGTCTAGGTTAAACTTGTAAACCCTAATCCCTTTGCCTATAAAAGGAAAGGGATTCCCAGAGTAAATTTTATCTCTTCCAATTAATGTGAAACACATTAAAGAGTTCATTTATCTCTTAAACAAACTGAATAGAAACAGCTAAAGCTGAAGCTTCAGTTCTAGTCGAATAGTTTATTTTCTTATTTCTCATAACTTTGGTTAGAGAATAACTTCGAAGGAGATAACACCCCAATTTTCATTCAACCACCTTGCTATTCTGCAAGCAAGGTGTGTCATAGATTCTTTATTTGATTATAATAAGAACCTATACGTTAAAAAGTACTTCTGTGTGTTTTAAACTTGTTCTTTATATTCTTTATACATATCTGTTTAAAACTCACTTTGTTCCCATGGAATCTGATTAGTTTAACTTGATAAATCTTATATCAGATTCCAAGGGTCCAACAAGTGGTATCAGAGCCTGTTGGTTTTATAAAATCCCTTTAAAAGGATTATATAAGGCTTATAGATTTTTAAAATTAAGATCCATCTTAAATGGCAGCAGTAGAAGTACCACAGACTCTTGAATATAAGGGTGGCCAGTTAAATGCAGCTTTTGTACCAGAGGTGGAAAATTTCACCAATTGGAAAAAAGATTCATGTGCCATATCATTGGTATTGAACCTTAATTTGAAAACATCATTTCAAACAGTCCTTTTATCCCTATGGCAGCTGGTCAAAGGAAGCCAGAAGGACAATAGACTGCAGATGAGAGAAGGTTGCTAACTTAGATCAACGACTCAAAAGTCTCATCATGTTTGTCCTTCCAGATGACCAAATAAATTCTGTCATAAACTGCTTAACTACAAAATCTACTTGGGATGACCTGATACTATATTATTAGATGCCCTTTGATGTGAAAGGAAGTAGGGTCATGGACCTGAAGTTGTGCTATAACACCTTCAAATTCAAAGAAGGTGAATCTCTAACATAAACTTTCACCAGTTATAAAGCTTTGATGAATGAGTTAGTAAATAATGGCATTAAACTTTTAAAGCTTGAAATAAATACTGGTTTTATAAATAGGTTACCAAAGAAGTGACTAACAGTCTCAAAAACACAAATCATGTGAAAGATTCTGAGCTTGCTTCTTTATTTGGTAAACTCAAATATGAAGAAAACCTGATAGACATTATTTATGAGACCGAAAAGAGAAAATCTCTTGTCTCTGCAACACCTTTGTCAACTGCCTTCCTCACTACCTCTATTGTCCAGGACTTTAAAGATAGTCCTGATGATAAAGAGGATACAAGAAGCAGTCATGAGTATCTAAATGACTTAGAGGAAGAATACCAAGCAAGAGCTCTTTTAGCTAAATCTAAAAGGTTCTTCAAAAAGGGTACTCAAAGGTTTAGCGGTTCAAAAGAAACTAACCAAACTGAATACCATAAATATGGCAAGAAGGGTCATTTTGCAAGAGACTGTTGGTCAAAGACATTAGTTCCTTCTTATCAGTCACCTTTTCAACCAAAGCTTCTCCATTCATCTGAGCACAAATCTAAACCAAGGTGTACCAAAGACTTTGAAGCCAAATACAACAAAGTCAAGGCTAAACTAGCCCTTTTTAGTTCTAGTGCTTCAGCTCCGGAATTCTGGAAACAAAGATGGGAGCAGAACTGGACAGAAGGAGGATTCTAAAGCATTGGTGACAATTGATGGAGAAGGTGTGGATTGGACAACTCATTCAGAAGATGAAGATTATGATTTGATGGCTTGCAACAGTTCAGACTCAGACACAGAGGTAATTTCTTGTTCTACTAAGTGTAAAGAGTCTTATGCTAATCTTAAAAAACTGTATGATGCTTAGAGAGAACAACTTAATGATGCAAGCATAGAAATAAAGGCATATTCTCAGGTCTAAAAAAAGTGAAGCACATTTGTTGCTCATTCAACAAGTACAACATTGGTATGACAAAAGATAAAGTTATGAAAATAAGATTTAGATGATAAAACAGATGTTCTCACATACCATAGGAAATTTATGGCAAAGCTCAAAAAGAAAAAGAAGATTTAAAAGCTTAAATAAAAAAATGCACAGATTCCTCTACGCATCTTGGTAAACTACAAAAATCTCAGATTGAGTGCCTATATAAATTTGGCTTACTTTGGTATGGGGATCACAGATATATGGAATTTTAAGTTATGAAAAGAAGTTTTACAAGTCGTTTAAAAGAGTAAGAGAAGTAATTTTGAAACAACCTATGAATGATAAGTTTGCATAAAATAAAAAGAAGGAATGCATGCGGTACCCCTCAGCCCATTGAACCCACCCATGAACAGGGATTATATTCCCACTGGACCTAAATTGAAATAGATTACTCTCATTTACATATGGTCCAAAACAACTCAACTATTGTAATCTGAATCTCAATCAAGTGAATGTGATACCTGTGAATCTAACATTAGTACAGAACCCTCTGAATTAGTGTCTGAACCAGTTGTCATTGAATCAAATGTAGAAAGTCAACCTAAGGTTTGGTCTAATGCTCCTATCAGTGAGGAGTATGAGTCAGATAGTGAAGATGAGTGTGTAGATATACCAACAAAACAACAAGAAACACCTAGTTTTGCTAACCAGCAAGTAAAAACTCCTAGGGAAAATGTTAAAAGTCAAAACACACATAGTCAAAAACCTAAAGTTGATAAGAAAGTATTGGGGCATGGGTTTGCTGTAAGAGCATGTTTTGTATGAGTGTAGTCTTAAATCATTTGATTAGAGATTGTGATTTTCATGAGAAAAGGATGGCAAGAAAAGTTGACTTAAACAATGGTTGGAATAATGTGCATAGAGTGAATAAACAGCATCAATTTGTTCCTTCAGCAGTACTAACTAGAACGGTATACTTCCACATTATAACTGCAAAACTAGCGGGTACTAAAAGTTGTTTAGTACTGCTAGGCAAAGTGTTAACAGACAGACAATACTAACCAATGCTGCCATGAAAGTTAATACTGTTAAGCCAATTGTGAATGGAGTTAGACCAGCAAATGTTTTTAATAAAACTCATTCATCATCCACAAGGCCTTTCAAAAAGACAACAGTACTTAGACTAAAATTTCAAATCAAAAGTTTAATACAGCTAAGAGTAAATGGCTGTTAGTATTTTTGGGGGAAAAAGGAAAACTGCAGTTAGTCCTCAGCAGGTTGTAATAGGGAGACCCTAAATAAACCATGGTAGATCCAAATACAATAGTGGACTCCAGTCTTGGAAAAATCTTATACTTTCAAAGATCCACTAGGCAGACTCAAGCCCAAACAGGCTTGGGTCCCTAAGAGAAACTAAATAATCACTTCTTTATGTGCAGATTATCCACATAGTGCTCTAAAGAATAAAGAATTGTTGTTAGTGTATTGTTCCAGGCACATGACTGGGAAACAAGGCCTACCTTGCTGAGATTCAAGACTATAGATAGGTGGCCAACTGATTGCTTTTGAAGGGAGTAGAGGTTATATAACTGGGTAAAAGGGTCAAATAAAACTGGAAATATAGATTTTGAGGATGTATGCTTTGCGTGAAAAAAAAGAACTTCAGATTTTCAATCTCTTTCTTTGACCACAAAATATAGACAAAAAGCACAAGTTTTGTTTACAGACTCCTGAATGTCTTTGTTTTGTCTCTGAGTTTAAGTTACCTGATGAAAATCAGTATTACTTAAAATCCCGAGACTAAACAACATGTTACATTTTCAATTTAGAGAACATTAATCCTACAGGAGGATTGGGCTTGTTTAATTGCAAAGGCACAATTGATGAAACTAACAAATGGCATAGTGAAGGTGGGTCTATGTTAATTTCAAAAACCTTAACAAACTTGTGAAAGGGAAACCTTGTCAGAGTTTACACTTCAAAAGATTTTTCAAAATGGACCACAACCTTTTTGCTTGACAGAAAGGAAAGCAACACAAGCCTCTTGGTAAGGCCAAAGCAGTAAGCTCTATTAGCCAAACCCTACAACTTCTTGATATGGATTGTTTGGAACCGACATCTGTAAGGATCTTGAAACCAAAGACCTATTTGCTGTAATCACTGATGAATTTAGCAGGTTTAGTTGGGTAATTTTTCTAAGACTAAGAATGAAACTAGTGCAATCCTTAAGGACTTTATAAGACAGATAGAGAACCAATTGAATTCAAAAGGTTAAACCTATAGAAATGATAATGGAACAGAAGATTTTCTGAACAAGAGGTCATTGAATTTCCTTTGGTTAAAAAGTGATCAAGAAGGGGATAAAGTAATGCCAAACTCCACAACAAAATGAGTTGCTGAGCAGTAAAGAACAGGACCCTCATTGAGGGCAACAAACCAAGCTTGCAGATTCATTTTTACCTAAACACTTTTGGGCTGAAAGCATTAGTACTTGCTTTTATGTTCTAGAATAAGTTATTAGTGACCAGGCCTCATAATAAGACACCTTATGAACTTTTAACTGGTAAGATACCAATTATAAGTTATATAAGACCTTTTGGGTGCCATGTGACCATCTTGAATACTATTGATCACCTTGGCAAGTTTGCTGGAAAATCAGATGAAGGGTTTTTAGTTGGGTATTCTCTACAAAGCAAGGCTTTTAGGGTATACAATTTAGAAACCAAAAGAGTTGAAGAAAACCTGCACATTACCTTCTTAGAGAACAAACCAAATGTTGTAGGAAAAGGACCAACTTGGCTTTTTGATCTTGATTACTTAACTGATTCTATGAATTATCATCCTGTTAGTTCAGAAAATCAAGCTAACCATGCAGGTCAACAAGAAGCTAACCATGCAGGTCAACAAGAAGCTAACCAAAATGCAGGTACATAAGAGATTATTGATGTAGTGGACTCTGATAAGGAAGATGAATCTGCTCAAGACTGTTTTGTACTGCCAATATGGCCTTCTTATTCTTCAACCAACCACTCCAGCAATACCAACAGTAGATAAAAGACAAGGTCCAAGAGAGAATAACAAGTCTGTGTGGATGACCTTGAAAGACTTTAAGAAGCATAGAAAAGAGCTTTTGATGAAGCTGAAGTTCTAAGGAAGAAGTTTGAGACCTTGGTTATAAAAGAAGGAGCTGCTAAGCCTAGCAGTACTAACATTTTTAGTACTGTTAGCACACCAGCTAAAGCTAGCAGTACTAACCTAGTTAATACTGTTAGCTTACCAGTTAGTACTGCCAGTCCTAATGACGGACTATCTCTTGCTGATCCAATGAATCCTGAAGAAGATGACTCAGAAATACCTCCACTTGAGGATATTTATCAAAACTCCACTGATGGTATCTTTACTACTTCTTCTTATGATGATGAGGGTGCAGTGGCTGACTTCACAAACTTGGAATCTGTTGTGAATGTTAGTCCTATTCCCACAACAAGGATTCACTCCTCTTATCCTAAAGCACTTATTCTAGGAGATCCAACCTCAGCAGTTCAAAAAAGAAGCAAAGTAAATACAAGTTCTGGAGCCCATGCTTTTGTTAGCTATGTTCAAAAGCAAAAGAGAACTAACCATAAGGACTTCCATCATTGCTTATTTGCTTGTTTCCTATCTTAAAATGAACCCAAGAAGATTTCTGAAGCTCTTGAAGATGAAAGTTGGGTTGATGCTATGCAGGAAGAATTGTTGCAATTTGAGATACAGAAAGTTTGGGTCTTAGTAGATTTGCCTCATGGGAAGAAGGCTATCGATACAAAGTGGGTTTATCAAAATAAGAAGGATGAAAGAGGAGTTGTTGTCAGAAATAAAGCAAGGTTAGTTGCTCAAGGACATAGGCAAGAGGAAGGGATAGACTATGATGAGGTTTTTGCTCCTGTGGCCAGACTTGAAGCCATAAGGATCTTTTTAGCCTTTGCCTCATATATGGGCTTTATAGTCTATCAAATGGATGTGAAAAGTGCCTTCCTTTATGGGAAAATTGATGAAGAGGTTTATGTGTCTCAACCACCAGGTTTTCTAGATCCTAAATATCCTCAGAAAGTATACAAAGTTGTAAAAGCTCTCTATGGGCTACATCAAGCTCCCAGAGCCTGGTATGCTACTTTATCCACTTTCTTGTTGAAGAATGGATACAGAAGAGGAACAATTGACAAAACTCTCTTCCTAAAGAAGGACAAACATGATATCATACTAGTTCAAGTCTATGTGGATGATATCATCTTTGGGTCTACAAAGAAATCTTGGTGTGATGAGTTTGAGGCATTAATGAAGAGTAGATTTCAGATGAGTTCAATGGGAGAGCTCACTTTCTTTCTTAGATTACAAGTCAAACAGAAGGAAGATGGTATCTTTATTAGTCAGGATAAGTATGTTGCAGAAATCCTAAAGAAGTTTGACTTTGCAAATGTTAAGACTGCTAGTACACCAATTGAGACTCAGAAGCCTTTAGTCAAGGATGAGGAAGCCAGTGATGTGGATGTCCATCTCTATAGGTCCATGATTGGCTCTTTAATGTACTTGACTGCTTCTAGACCTGACATTATGTTTGCAGTCTGTGCTTGTTCTAGGTTTCAGGTCACTCCAAAGACTTCCCATCTAAGTGCTGTCAAGAGAATTTTTAGGTACCTAAAGGGCAAACCCAAACTGGGTCTTTGGTATCCTAAAGTGTCTTCATTTGACCTGGAATCCTACTCAGATAGTGACTATGCTAGAGCAAATCTTGACAGGAAATCCACAACAGGAGGTTGTCAATTTCTTGGCAGGAGACTCATTTCTTGGCAATGCAAAAAGCAGACCATTGTGGCTACTTCTACTACAGAAGCAGAATATGTTGCTGCTGCAAGCTGCTGTGGGCAAGTTTTGTGGATTCAGAATCAAATGTTAGACTATGGGTTCAACTTCATGAACACAAAAATCTACATTGATAATGAGAGCACCATTTGCATTGTAAAGAATCCAGTATATCATTCCAAGACAAAGCACATTGCTATTAGGCACCATTTCATAAGAGATGCTTATGAAAAGAAACTCATTCAGGTGCTTAAAATCCACACTGATGACAATGTAGCTGATTTACTCACCAAGGCATTTGATGTAAGCAGGTTTCAGTTCTTGGTTGTTACTATTGGGATGATAAATCCATAAGCTGCATTGGTTAAAGGGAGGTAATATGCTGTGTTGTAGAAGTTTGTAAAAGAGAAACATGTTAACCATAGGTGATGTATTTCTTGAGGTCGTGTATTTCTAGAGGTTTGAAAGAGTTTAGAGAGTTGTTGAGCAGAGTTACTAATGGTACTGAAGCACTCTTGCTACCTACATTGTTCTTTCTTTGGTTGGACAAAGTTAGTACCGCCAGTGCAAAGTTAGTACCGCTGGGCAAAGTTTGTACCGCTTTAGAGATGTTAAAGAAAAATACCGACGAGGGTACAAAGTGTAAATTGAAACGGTTTACTTGAAATTAGGTCTCCTAAACCTATATAAACCCATTTCAATTGCGCAGTTTCGTACGCATTCTCTCTCTAAACTACATTCGCACTTACAAGCCCTAATATCTATCTTCACGACGATCTCTATTCCAAGTAAAATGGCTGTTCTTGATTCATGTCCGAAGCATAACATGGTCGCATACTTGGAGAAGTCTGAAGGGAATGTAGAGTTTCACGAGATCATTGATTTCCTTACGCGAAGTTCAATTCATCATGCTCTCACTGTAAGTCCTATTGTATCTACTACCTTTGTTGAACAGTTTTGGACGTCTGCTAAGTCCAAAACAATCAACAATGTTAGGCACATTACTGCCAAAGTAGCTGGCAAGTCTGTGTCTATCTCTGAGGCATCCATAAGAAGTGATCTTCTTTTTGATGATGCTGATGGGATAGACACATTACCTAATCAGGATATATTTGATGCTATACAGCAAATGGGGTATGAGGGGGATTTAACAGTGTTAACATTTAATAAAGCTTTGTTTTCACCCCAATGGAGGTTTTTATTTCATACAATTAATCATTGTCTTAGTTCCAAAAGTACCTCTTGGGATCAAATTCCTACTAACATTGCCACTGCTGTCATATGTTTATCATCTAATCAGAAGTATAATTTTTCCAAATTAATTTTTGATGGTATGCTTAGACATTTAGATGCTAAGAAGAAATTTGTAATGTACCCACGTTTTATTTCTATCTTTTTAGGTAAACAACTAGATAATGTAACTGTACCTTTAGATCATTTTCCTGTAAATACTTTAACTAGTAAAGTCTTTTCTTTCATGGTCAAGAAGGGTAAACATTTCTCAGGGAAGATCACCCCTTTGTTTGCTACTATGTTGGTACAACCAACTCAGGATGAGGGTGTTTCTTCAGAAAGACCATCTGAAGCACAACCTACACTCTCCCCTGCACCCACTAGTGAAGTACCTTATGAGCCACAGACTGACTCATCCCCTGCTCAAACTAGTGAGGTACGTATTGAGCACCAGTCTCACCTTTCCCCTAGACCTTCACCCACTACTAATATTCCTGGTTCTATCCCAGAATCTTCTGGTGAGAATCTTGGAGGTCATTCATCCAGTGATAAATCCCTTTCAGGGAATGAGGATGAAATGACTATCCAAAGTGTCTATGATATTTGTCAATCTTTGTGTACACAGGTTTCAGATCAAGCCAAGGAAATACAAGCCTTGAAGGCTCAGATCACAAAGCTCAAGAAGCAAGCTAAACCTGTCATCAAACACCATAGAGCATATCTGAAAAGTGTTTCATTAAAGCAAAGATTCCCAAAGAAGAGCTTCTCATAGAAACATAGGGTGCACAAAGAGTCTGTATCCAAACAAGGGAGGAAGTTTGCAAAAGGTGAATCATCAGTTCAAAGAGATCCTCTATTTGATGAAATGCCTGAAGATACAATTGATCACATGGAAACAGAGAATGCTCAAAGTGAAGGGAGGACAAGAGAAATGGTGGATGAAGACAAGGAGATTGATGAGAGAATACTTAGTACTGAAGATGTACTTAGTACTGACAAGGAAGGAGTTAGTACTGACTTTGAGAAAGTTAGTACTGACAGAACAATAGTTAGTACTGACGGATCCAAAGTTAGTACTGACAGGCAATTTGAAGGTACTGATGAACAAGTTGAAGGTACTAAAGAGCATAATGAGGGTACTGAAGAGAAAAATGAAGGTACTGAAGAGATCTTTGAAGGTACTGAAGAGCAAAAAGAAGGTACTGAAGAGAAAGTTGAAAGTACTGATGGGCAAATAAAAGGTACTGAAGATCAAACTGAGGAAGAAATTGCTACTCAAGCCACTCAAACATCCACTCAAACACCCACCTCAATGATATTTGGATATGATGAAACAATAGCTAAAGTTCTCCTCAACATGAGTCAAGCCAAAGCTGTTTCTAAAGAAAAAGAGAAAGGTGTAGAGTTGAAGGATGTTGAAGAAATTGATAGACCTAGGCCTACTTCTACAAGATCACTTCTCACATTAAAGCCTCTTCCAAAGATTGATCCAAAAGACAAAGGGAAGAAGAAGATTGAAGAGGAGGATGAATCTGAAAGTGAATCTGATGGTATTCCTTAAGCTGAGAAGAAGTTTAAGCAGCATGAAGAGTTGGCTAGGAAATTGCAAGAAGAGTGGGAAACTGAAGAGGAGAGAAACAGAATTACTGAAGAAAATGCTGAAAATGAAGCTCTTATAAGAAATTTTGATGATATAAAGGCAAGGATTGAGGCAGATAGACTTCTTGCTGAGAAGCTTCAAGAACAAGAAAGAGATCAATTTACAATAGAAGAAAGAGCTAAGTTCCTTCATGACACAATTGCTGCTCAAAGAAGATTCCTTGCCCAGCAAAGATCAGAAGCTATCAGAAACAGACCACCAACCAAGAATCAATTAAGAAATCAAATGATGGCCTACTTAAAACATGTGGGAAACTTCAAGCATGTTGAACCGAAAATCAAGAAGTTTGAGGAAGTGCAAGCTTTGTATGAGAAGATTAAGAGGTCAGATGAAGATTTCATCTCTATTGGGTCTGCTGAAGATGAAAGATTGATCAAAAGGATGAATGAGAAAGGAGTTGATTCCTCTAAGGAAGAAATGATCAAGGAGCAAAGCAAAGAAGAAGTTCAGAAGGAGGATAAAGCAGAAGTTAAAGAGGAAAGCAAAGAAGAAGAAAGTAAGAAAAAGAGAAAGCTTGGTACAAGAAAAAAGATGAAGTCAAGGAAAAGAAGATATATTCAAACCACTTCTGAAGATGATAGTGACAAAGAGAATGATGAACTGAGATTGTATTTAACTATAGCTCAAGATGAAGAAAAAGAAGTGGACTATGAAATTCTTGACAGAAAATATCCAATCAAAGAATGGAAGACAGAGTGTCTTGGAGCTAAACCACAAACTGATCAAGCTGAACACCTTGAGGAGATTAATTTAAATGTGGTGATTAGGAGTAATGGACAGAAGAGATACTTTAGTACTTTGATGACAGTATTGTCCATATTTGATAGAGAAGATCTTAATCTTGTGTATCAACTGGTAATGAAAAAATACCAAGATGAGATGCCTGAAGGTTTTGACAAAGTACTTTGGGGAGACTTGATGGTTTTGTTCAATCCAGATGATAAAGATGAGTTTTGGGGTTCACAGCAAGATTGGAAGATTGTGAGTTGGAAGTTACATAGTTCTTCAGGGGTACACACATTAGTGACTAAAGAAGGAGTAGTCATTCATATGCTTGTAGAGAAGAAGTATCCTTTGAGAAAGGAAGTACTGATGCAAATGCTAAAATTGAAGTTAGAGTCTGAAGAAGACAATACTATGGCATTGGAGTTGATTAAATTTGTCAAGAAGATACTTGCAGAGTTAGAATCTAAAGAATAAGATTGTTGGGATTGAGAAGGGTTGAGTGTTGGCTAACCACCACACAACAAATGGTCATCAGTTCACCATGCTTAACAGGCATAAGAACTGGCTAGTCCATGATCAAACAGTTTATGGTAAAGACTTCTCAAATCCGTTTATGGTTGACAATTTACCAAAAATTGTAAGGTTCTCAACTCACCTTGCTTCTGTGGTGAAGAGTTGGCTAGTCCATGATCAAACAGTTCATGGTAAAGACTAATCAAATCTGTTGATAGCTGATAGTTTGCTAAAAACTATATGGTTTATCAATGCAACCCATGTTATTACAATGAAGCATTGGCTAGTCCAAAAGCAAACGGTATTTGGTAAAGACAAATCAATTCCGTTGATGGTTGACAGTTTACCAAAAACTGTATGGTAATTAACTCACCATGTTTTTCTTTAAAATGAAGAGTTAGCTATCCCAGAGCAAACGGCACTTGTAAGGACATCAAATCGTTAATGGCTGGTAGTTTGCCAAAAACTACAAAGCAAACTTAGTTGGATTGTTGCTAAAAAGATGTTGCTGAGTTGCTGAGAAGGACAAGGTGCTGCTAAAGAAGGAAAAAAAAAATGATAGAGTTTACAAGATCAAGAAATGATAAGAGTGTTTGGATACATCCTCTAAGGGTTTAAAGAAGAAGATATATTTGAAGAAACATGAAGTTAAACAAGTTCAACATTCATGTTTAAGGGAGGATTGTTAGGATTTATGTTTTAGTAAGTTAGTACCGACAGTACAAATAGTTAGTACTTTTGTTATTAGTTAGTACCGACAGTACAAAAGTTTAGTATGCTCGATTAGTTTGAGTATCGTTATGTAAGCAAAAATAGTTAGTACCGTTTAAGAGATGTGTATGAGATATCTTAGGAAAAGATAAGTATGCGTTTTGTAAGCCTGTTCTGTTAGGGTTTATCCTTAGTTTATAAAAGGATCCCTTGGGCATAGTTAGATATACGTCCTCAAGATATCTCATAGCAATATCATATCTAAAATAGTTAGTAATCTGTAAAGTGTTCAAAGCAGATTAATAGAAGTTGTTATTTAGTTATACATTGTTTTTCTTAGTACGTGTGTTGAGATTCCGCATCAACATATTGTATTCATAATCAGTGTTTCTATATAGTCAGTTGTATTTATACATCTTGGCTATCATTCGTTATAGGCTGCAAAGATCTATTCATTTAGGGACTCTCAAAGGCATATTTTTAGCTTGGTTGTTCATGGTTGGTACATTCAAATATTCCTTTTCCTCATTTTGAAAACACATAGTCCGTTTCACAAAAAAAAAAATCTTCTTCCCTTTTTCTCTTGTTGGTTTTGGACGAGCACCACAAACACACAAACACTTTCATTTTTCAATCTTTGATCAAGAACATGGTGGTATAGAGTATTCCGGGTTGGTTCTAGTGTTCGGGTATCCATTTAAAACAACGTTTGGATTGTCCGGTTTGCGTCGAAATTTATTTTGAGGACCATTCTTGTAAGTCTTTCAAATTTAAATTTAACTTGTCCTTTTATTTAGTAAATGATGCATAGATGTTAGTTGTACAAGTTGATCGTCGTAAAAATCGAAACTTAAAAACGAAATGGATAAAAAGGGTGTTTGTTTGCGTCGAACCAAAAAGAAAAGACAAAGGGTTTATAGTTTTGATATTGTGGCCGTGATGGTTGAAAAACATTTATTGCTAACTAGTATATTTTTGTTTATGGATTATTTTGGATTATTTTTAAGCTCGAAATGGCTTATTATGGGCTTATAGGCCACGGCTAGAAATAGAAACACAAGGGAGGTGTTTTTGACTATTTAATTTATATGTCGTATGTTCAAGGACTATTGTTATAGCTTATGGTGATAACCAAATACACTACGTAGCTTATTAGCTTATTTTCGAGCTTAACGAACTTATTTTGGAGCTTATGGGCTCACGACCCAATAAGTGCTCCATAAGCCATGGCTTATTGGAGACTTATTGTGGTCCGGGTCACTTATTTACTTATTGATTTGAGCTTATGTATACTAATGGGCCTTGGTTTTGGGCTTATAACGTATTTTGGATATATAAAAACCTTAATGGACCTTAAAGCCCAATAAGCTTTAACTAGTCGTTTTAAGGGTTTGACGAACTTTTGAAAAGTGAAATGAGTTTATGAAATCTTATTGAAAGTCGATTTGGGAAAATGACTGGGTAAATGTGGCGAAATACGATTTTGAGGTTTTTTGTCGAAAAATGGTAAAATTGTGGAATGTGTTTAAAAATATTGGAAAAACGTTGTAAACGTAGGGGGTCATGTCAAAAAATTTGTAAAAAGTCTATACTTAGAATTTTTACTTAAAACATGATTTTTGATTTAAATTATAAAATATTATTATTTTATTATTATAATAAGTCGACTAAAAGACGAAAAATGCATTTTTTTGAAACTTCTCTAAAATGTTTAACGTAAATAAACGTTTCATTTCGTATAAATATAAATGTCTATTTTTGATGACTAAGTGTACCGAATGGACTTATCGGAGTATATATATAAGTATTTATTATAATAAATTACTCATATTACTTAACTATTTTACTTAAATGGTATAAGTATATTGTACTAAGATATGAGTTTGATATGGTATCTTTTAGAGTTAAGTCGTCAAACATCACACCACTAAAACGTTTAAGATAACCGTACAACATGTGTCTAACCTCTAGGCATCATACCTGAAAACTGTTTTGGTAATGAATGATAAAATGGGACATTAACTGGACTAGGTCGTGTGCGGACGTCGTTGCATTTGCTTGTGATTTGAGTTTGCTGTTGGAGTCAGTTGCTTGAGGTGAGTTCTCGTAGCCCCATTTTTACTGTTTTTTTTCGTTGGGGGAAAATGATACTCAAATTGTTTTGAAATGTGATTTTTTTAACTGTGCAAAATGTGGTTTTGTATTAGGATAATTATGTGCTTATGACTGCTATGTGAATATTATGTGATTTGATTTGTACTTGCATGCATCGAGATGCACGGAAATGTATGTGATTAGCAAGGATTTGCTATGTCTTATGTGAATTGATTGGACTTGCATGCATTGCGATGCACGGAAGGGTGATTGGCAAGGATATGCCATGTCTTGTGTAGTCCTGCCCTAATCTAGTACTCCAGCTGGTAGGCCCTTTAGGTGTGTAAGTGACATATCGGAGTTGCGACTCCAAGAGCATTAGGATATGCTAGTTGTGACTAGCGGGGATGCTAGGTCATGGTACATGATTAGCGGGGATGCTAAGTCATGGATTGTTTGTATATATTTACTATCATATAGCACTATTGTCCACTGTTTAAATGATTGGCACAGCAACTGGGTTTAAGGTCAAACCTACGAGCTCACCAACATTATTGTTGATGTTTTCGAGTATCATTTTCAGGTGAAGAGAATGATCATTAAGGTTGAGATGTGAGATAGCAGACTTTAAGTGTATCCTGTATGGGTCATGTTTGAGAGGTCTTGATTTTGAAGTATGTTATGGATTTGTTTCTTTTGAGTATTAATGTTTAAGATTGTATGGACCCCTGCGTAGACATTTGGATTTGTAAGCGACTATTTGTTGTGTTCTTTGATGGGACATCACTTAAGGTCGTATTGAGGTTGATTGTCATCATGACACTCTTCATTTATGCATTTTAGTTTTCTTTATTATGTATCTTGTGTTGTGATTGATCATTATGTTGCATTCCCGTGCTTCTGCCTATGACTGGGTGTGACAGCGAGGGAGTATTAGATGGATTAGGCCCAATCCCTACTTGTGGGTTGGGTCCATTAAGGTTAGGGTTATGCAATTGTACTCTATAAATTATACCTAAGGGGAATTATGTAGTCTAACATTTAATTGGTGGGAGGTGGGAATCGTTGATGCTTTCTCTATTGATGAATTCTTTTCATCTAACGGAGGTGTTAATGTTTCCACCGTTCTATCTCATGTTTGGCAAGTGGTTCTTTGTACATCCGGTTACTTTATATGGAAAGAAAGAAATGCACACGTGTTCGGTAAAAAGGCTTCAAGTACGAATAAGAATGTTCAAGATATTCAACTCAAAAGCTTCGAATGGATTGTGATAAGATTTTTTTGTTCCCACCCCCCCCCCCCCCCCCCCCCCCCCCCCCCCCCCCCCCCCCCCCCCCCCCACCCCCCCCCCCCCCCCCCCCCCCCCCCCCCCCCCCCCCCCCCCCCCCCCCCCCCCCCCCCCCCCCCCCCCCCCCCCCCCCCCCCCCCCCCCTCAACAAGTATATAGAGAAAGATTTGCAACAATAGCTATGGGAACCTCTCAAGATTCGGATAAAGTAAGTTTGGTTTATTTACGATTCGAGATACAACCTGCTGCAAATATCCACTTATATCAGTTGGTTTTAATATTCTTCTTCTATCAGTTTAGGATGCAATATTCTTTTGTATCAGTTCATCAGCTATGTTTAGAGTGGCATCTTTAGATTTTTTCACTGTAATGTATGTCAATATTCCTTCAAGTGTGTTACTCATGTTTGGTCCCACTTAGCTCCAAGAGGTATGTGTCCTACACGTTCCGACCTACGCATTACTCTTTTCAAGAACATCCTGTCACAAATAAACGCATCCGCATAAAGCATCCTTATTTGCTGATTATAATCTATCTTAGGGATTAAAGCAATGGTGATCTTGTTAAACCCTAGCGTATAGAGACTTTACTGACTTACTGCTTAATGGTTCTTTATATACTAGTAGTCCACTGTCCAAGTCCTTACCAATGGAAAAAGAACGTACTCGTTGATACCAAGGTCACCTTATGGCTCAACTAAGCTCACTAAACTAAAGGAAAGGATATGTCAATATTTGTGATCCTATGATTCTAGATATATAAATTACAATATGGAGAGTTATCCCGGACTCTTAGCCTACGCCCAAACAACACCGAAGTTGCAGCACATTAAATATGTAGGACTAAAACCAGTTGAATGATAGGTCGCATACTTAAGCACGTAAACAAGTATAAATTGATAAACATAAACAAGCAATCAACGATAAATTAAGAAATCGAGATAAACAAACCAAACATTAAGATCTTCAAAATAATGGCTAATACTAGAAGGTATTAGCCTTTAAATGTCATAATTAATACAAAAGTAACAATTTAACCAAGGTAAACTAACCGGGTTAACGAATGATACCAAAAACTGAACAATTACAAGAGTATAAGAAATTATACGTTGTCTCCTATGGAATTAATTGCGTTGATCGACCTCTTCTCCTCTTTTTCTCCTCTGAAAATTGACGTTTGTGGTTTAGGCAGTGTTGTAAAAAGCGGTCTAGGCGGCGACTAGGCGCTAGGCAGCCACAAACCGCCTCGATTTATTCTAGGTGGCCAAAAAAGCGGTCAACACGGCGGTCAACGGTGGTCAACGCCGGTCAGCGGGGGTCAACTTGATTTTTAAAATTTTAAATTAGGTTTTTTCATTCAATTGGTCAGATCTTGTTTTTAAATGGTGTTTATGAATAAAATTTGTGATGTAATTATTGTAGATGAGAAGAAAAGAAATAGAAATATGAGATTTTACTTATAAAAGACCCTAATTTAACTAATTTAAAGCCTTAATTTACATTTAAAGCCGAATATTCAATCTTTTGTAGACCTACTTAGCTATTTGTGCTAAAATTTATCAAATATACATATAATTTTAAAATTTTTATATAGAAAAGTTCAATCCGCCTAGGCCCCGCCTAGGCGCCGCCTCGACAGATTACTAGCTAGGCGGTGGTTGACCGCCCGACTAGCGCCTAGCACTTTTTGCAACCTTGGGTTTAGGTATCGAGAATATGATTTAGCACACTTAAAACTTGTTTTGAGTTTTCTATTTATAAGGTCCGGAAAAAGGTCGATACGGCGTATCGAAGGCGTATTGAGGATTTCTTGGAGTAGGGACCATGTTTGATATCTTTCAGAATATTTTATTTCTATATAGCTTGAATACGGCGTATTGGTCTTCCTGGATACAGCGTATTGGATCTTGTTTCCTTTTTGGTCTTTGGTGAATTGTAGGCACATATACGCCGTATCTTCCTTGATGGATACGGCGTATTGGTTGTCAGAACAGTAATCTTCAAATATCTTCGTTTAAGCTCCAGAATGCGCGCCTTTTAGTCAACTTTCACCAACTACTCCATAATTACTGCAATTCTTAAATACAAACGATTAAGTAACAATTCTTTGCAATAATTATATAAAATGGGTTAATTACATGGGATAAATGATGCTATAAAAGTGACGTTATTTGATGTCATCAAATATCCCCCCACTTGAATCCTACTTGTCTTCAAGTAGCCTTTAGAAGTTTATAAAAATGTATCCCTAATGATTTTTCCGTTTAAGCATTTATTTGATCTATTACAAGTACACAACCAAACACCTCACGAAATAGGAAGATGAAAACACTCAAATCACACCACTAATCTATCATGTAACTAATTCGCTCAATTGCTCGGTCGTGACGAGTATTCTATCATAGGCTTGGCAAGGATACACATCTCCACCACTAGAGCTAAAGAGTAACAAGTTTATAAAGGTAAATGGGTTTTTATTATAAGGCTTAGGGTTGATCATTCTACAATCTTTCACCAAAAGTACCACTCCAACAAGGCAGTTGAAGCACACATACATGGCCGTAACGACGGAATAGACATATGTGTTCGATCACATCCTCATTCAAGTTTAACCAAGGGTTAGGATGAAGAATGATATAGGGTATGGATCTTCTAACTTTTACCAATAGTAATAAACCGACAAGGCAGCTGAGACATGCATACATGGCCGTAACGACGGAATAGACATGCATGCTCGATCACATCCTCATTCGCGTAAAACCCATGGTCAATGATTAAGAAGGGTAAATAAATTGTTGTTAAATAAAAATTACAAAACAAATAGACCAAGTCTAAGATACAAGTTGCTAAACACATTTTTTTCCTGATCGTTACCATGATTAAGACACAACTATTTACAAATGTCTTGATCATAGATCAAAAACAACAACCTAAGTTGGCGTTCCCGTAACGGTCAACTTCCCAATCATCCCATACTTTACATACTTTTACAAGGAAAGTGGCGATATCTACCACTTTATACAAAACTTTACATCATTGGATTATAAGACGTAGCAACAAATAATCGATCCTTCATATAATTTCTTCGGTCTAAGCTGTTGCGAAACGATTATCTTCAAACTTTCCTCGTCTCTTTTTTGTTGCGATTTTTCTAATTTTTTTGATTTTTTTAAAAACTATACTATACTACGAAAATCGATGTAATTTCACCATCTTCACCATCATAATAATCCGGGATTTAATATATTCCCCTTCGGTAATTCTACATTCACTCGAACGTACATTAAATTGTGTTGGTAGTAAAAATATATGATTTTTGACTACTTTATACATTCCCATTTGCAATGTGCAAATTTCTTCCCAACGTACCCAAGATAGAAAATTGACACAAGACTCGGGAAATACATACTTTACACTTTAAGCAACTAGCAACTGATAAATAGACTTAATCTAACAGGGTAGGCTAAGGTGTAAAGGTGTAACGAAACAAATAGTTGGTGTAAATATTATAAAAATATAATTTTTTAACAAATATATATATATACCCAAAAACTCCTCCCCCTTTTTTTTATTTTTTTTTCTTTTTGTTTTATTCCAAATTTTTAGTGTAATTCCTAAAGGATTGCTATATGTTTTTCTAGGGGTATCTTACTCTTAAGATGAGAGTAAACAAAGGGTTTATACGGGGATTTAACTAACCAGTATAGTTAGTTAATAAAACAACATATAAAGGCGTTTTGGGTGTAATCCTAAAAATGTACCAATTTAAACAAGTTACTCCATCTAAATCTATAGTACTCATTATTGTGGTCTCGAATAGATATACCAAGCCAAGTTCTAAAGTCTACAACATCACTGGCACACTCATATTTTTGTAGAATTTGGGTAAACATTTGGAAACGGATAAGGTTAAATCCTCACAATATCTAATAAGGGTTATTGTGTGCGGGTTATGTAACAAGTAATTTCACAAAAGTATGCTTGAAAAAATTTAAATTTGAGCATAATCTAAGCATTTTGATGTGAAAAATACAACAAGTATACATTCTAATTATCATCCCCCACTTGAATTATACAATGTCCTCTTTGTATAGATAAAACAATAAAAACGAAAATTTAAAAAAATTAGAATGAGAAACTCCCTTGATATTTTGCTCGGTAGATTCTCCATGTAGATTTCATGAGCAAGATTGTGTTGAACATCCGTCTTGAGATTTCAAGACTCCAACACTTCCAGATTTCCACATTGTAGATACTTCACCAACATTGTCGATTTTTTTTCAGCGAGGTCCTGTGCAAAATATATGAAAAACATGCAAAATCCTATCTCGGGTATCTACGGTTAATATAAATAAGCTAAATAAACTGTACAGGAAACCAATACGCCGTATCCATAAACTGGAATACGTCGTATCGAGAAACCTGTAAAAAGTATCTAAATACGGGTTAGGCTGTTGAATACGCTGTATCATGTGCATGAATACACCGTATCATGTGCATGAATACACCGTATTAACAGAACTGACAATAATGTTTAAAGTGCATAAAAATAAAGGACTAATAACGTCCAGACATTCAATACGTCGTATGGAATGGAGCGGATATGCCGTATTGATGTCTGGGAAGACAGACTCGATAAAATTAAATAACAATCCGGGTTGTCTCACGAGAAGCACTTTTGTTTCAACTAGTCTTTAAGTTAGACTTTTTCCTTCCACTTCCACACTCTTTGTAAACACTATCTCTTCTTAATTCTGCTCTTGATTTAGATGGCGTGCTTGGTTCCGTAACATATTCACGAACTATGGTGGTGAACTTACTACCAGTCTTTGTTCTATCATGTCACAATTAAAAGCATCCGCATAAAGCTTCCTTATTTGCTGATTATAATCTATTTTAGAGATTAAAGCAATGGTGATCTGGTTAAACCCTAGCTCATAGAGACTTTACCCACTTACTGCTTAATGGCTCTTTATATACTAGTAGTCCACTGTCTGAGTCCTTACCAATGGAATAAGAACGTACTCATTGATAACAAGGTCACCTTAAGGCTCAACTAAGCTCACTAAACTAAAGGCAAGGATAGGTCAATATTTGTGATCCTATGATTCTAGATATATAAATTGCAATATGAAGAGATATCCTGGACTCTTAGCCTACGCCCAAACAACACTGAAGTTGCAGCGCATTAAATATGTAGGACTAGACCCAGTTGAATGATAGGTCGCATACTTAAGCACGTAAACAAGTATAAATTGATAAACATAAATAAGCAATCAACAATAAATAAGGAAATCGAGATAAACAAACCAAACATTAAGACCTTTATAATAATTGCTAATACCCGAAGGTATTAGCCTTAAAACGCCATAATTAATACATAAGTAACAATTTAGCCAAGGTAAACTAACTGAGTTAACGAATGATACCAAAAACTGAACGATTACAAGAGTACAATAAATTACACGTTGTCTCCTATGGAATAAATTACGTTGCTCAGCCTCTTCTACTCTTTTTCTCCTCTAAAAATTGACTTTTGTGGTTTAGGTATCGAGAATATGATTTAGCACACTTAAAACTCATTTTTGAGTTTTCTATTTATATGGTCTGGAAAAAGGTCGATATGGCGTATCGAATGTCTTCGATACGGCATATTGAGGATTTCTTAGAGTAGGGACCACGTTTGATATCTTCCAGAATATTTTATTTCCATATAGATTAAATACGGCATATTGGTCTTCCTGGATATGGCATATTGGATCTTGTTTCCCTCGCGGTCTTTAGTGAAGTGTTGGCATAGATACGCCGTATCTTCCTTGATGGATACGGCGTATTGGTTATCAGAACAGTAATCTTCAATTATCTTTATTTAAGCTTCAGAAAGCGCGCCTTTTAGTCAACTTTCACCAAGTACTCCATAATTACTTCAATTCTTAAGTACAAACAATTAAGTAACAATTCTTTGCAATAATTATATAAAATGGTTTAATTACATGGGATAAATGATGCTATAAAAGTGACCTTATTTGATGTCATCAATAGCGCATCCAAACACTAAGTGTGATCATGAAGTATGCTCTCATGAAGCTCTAACTGCGCCCCTACCTCTATAAACTGATCCTCAACTACCGATATGGTAGCTGTCAGGGTAGCCACTGGCGAACTATGGGTGATGGAACTACATGGGATGATGGTGAAACTGGTAAGGATCCAAGCGACCACTCAGGAGATGGCGGTGTCTGAACAGGTGCAGCTGGTGGTGCATAAGCTGGAATGTCGGTGTAAACTTTGTCTTCCTCAAGATCTACCTATGTAACAAAGGCGGGCTGTCTAAATGCATATATCCTCTCTACTCCTTCCTACTCTAGCACAGACCTGTAGCTCTGCCCTACCTCATACGTACTAGGTGCTATCTCCTCAATCGACTCAAGGGCAGGATGCCTAGCCGCCCCGTATCCAAGACCTAAAGGCTCGCTCACGGCTGTATCAACAACCGGAACTGCCTGCTGCTGACCCTCAGGTGCAGCCTCCTCCTCCTCCATACCAGGACCCTCGTCCTTGATAAGTGTAAAATACACATATCCGTTTGTACCTTAAATAACCCAATTAAACCCAAAACAGACCAAAAATGGCAAAAATATGCTTGTATTTGTGTTTTGTGTGTGCAGGTATGGATAAGTCAAAAATCACAAGATTACAGTCAAAAACGAGCAAGCACGGACACGAGAATCAGAAGAGTACAAAGCCGAAGCCCCAAAGCCCAAATCCTTAGCTAAAATCCTTTTGTAACATCTCCAGGGACCAATCTTGCAAATCCCGAAAGTTATTTATAACTTGAAAAAGGGAAAAGTAAGAGAGGGACTGAAAATGTAAAAAGGCCAAACTCCAACAGTTTTAACTGTCCAAAGTAGGCGGGAAACCCTTTTTACTATTCATCGTCTCCCCCGTTTTCACTACCATGGTAAAACAAAGGGCAAATAGAAATTAAAGGGTGCGTTGGTCAATTCAAGGAAGCTCAAGCACAAATGCAAGGGCAAATTAGTCTAATCAAGGGGATACTTATCCTAGTTCAAGCTCAAAGGCCACGTAATCAATGGAGAAGCACAAATTGTGATGGGTTTTGTGCTAAACTCACTCACGAAACTAACACAAACGTCACATCAAAGAATGCCAGCCTGGCAATCCTCAGGTGTCCACAAATTAATCCAACGGCTACAATTGATGATCAAATGATTGAAGAAATGATTGGTTGAGATTGAAAGTTTGGAGAGCAAGGCAAGAGGTCCTAGAAGCTTCAGCTTGGCACTATAAATAGGCCTCATTCTCACACACACAAGGAGTCTGGAGTCTTCTTTTTAATCTAGCTTTTAGTCAATTTTTAGCTTAAATTTATTTTCTTAAATGTAATTTCCTTTTTCAAGTATTGTAATCAGCTTCTTTAATTAATGAAATTCAGTTTTTAGTATTCTAAATCTCGTTTTCTAAGCTCTCATTTTAAGTCATAAGCTCTCTTAATAAGCCGTATTGTCTCAATAAGCTATCAAGCTCATATTAAGCTCTTTCAGTCTATAAGCTGAAATAGAGCTGTTTAAATTCAGTATTAACCTTATCTAAACCTTAAATCAGTTTAATCTTACATGGATCTTATTGTATTTGAGCTTTTGGAAGGGGATCTTAACTTGGAAGAGATCCCAAGGACTTATACCCTAGCTTATTAATAAGCTAGGGAGCTTGTAGCTGCCTTTATTGGTTCCTTTTGTTTAGCTAAAGGATCAAGTAAGTTTCTCTTTTCATTCTTCTCTAATTTCAGTTTAAATAGTTTAGTTATAGCTTATATGTTTAATATTGCTTATTTGCCTATTCTCTTTGCTTATTAGTGTTTAAATATCTCTTCTAGTGCTATTTAGTTATGTGTTTTCATCTGTTTTTGCTTAAATAATTATAGATCATTAGTTACTAATTTCTGTCATAAAAACTCATAAAATCCAAAAATATTAGTTTAAATAGTTTAGATCTTAGAATTTTACTTATTCAGTTGTTTAATCATGATTGTTAAGTTTGTTTTAAGCTAATTTTTATCTGGTATTTAGTACTTGTTCATTAGATTTCTCTTAAAAAGCTTTTCTCAACTCTGTCATAATGAAAAAGGGGTGTTTGGTTTAGTGCATTCTCAAAATTACACTAGCAGTACTAACCTAAGTTAGTACTGCCGACTCTTTACACTACCAGTACTAACCAGAAGTTAGTACTGTTAGTATAAATTTTAGCTTTTCAAATTCAGTAGTATTAAGTTTAGTTTTAGCTTATTAAGAATTTAGTTTTAGTTTTCTTATTTCATTGCTTATTTTGTCCTTAAAAATCAAATTGCATCAGCAGTACTTTCACTTGAAAGTACTGCTGAAATTTTACACTAGCAGTACTAACCTTAGTTAGTACTGCTGAGATCTTAGCTTTATTTAGATAGGTAATTTTAGGATTCAGCTTATCAAATTCAGTAGGATTTAAGTTTTAATATAGCTTAATACATTTTCAGTCTTTATTTGCAATTTCTAGCTTATTTCCTTAGTTTAATTTAGCTGTCAAAAGTCATAAAAAGCCTTAAAATTCCAAAAACAGTAGAAACTTAAGTAGAGTCTAAAGGTGTTAAATTTGCTTATAAACCTAGATTTTATAGCTTATATAGTTAGAAATTAAGTAGTTTAATAATTCCTTAAAGTTTTAGAGTCTAGTTTAGCCTTTTTAGCCTTTAAGAATTTGTGTTCTCTTGCTTATTTTCTGAGTTCGCTTAGTTCATGCTTAATTTCAGTAGTTTAAAAGCACTTCTAGCTTTAATTTCTTTTCATTTTTAGAATAAGCACATCATTAGCTTTCTAAATCACTTTTCCTTTTTAAATTTAAGCTTTATTTGAGCTCACAATCGCTGTTTTAGTAAAACTTAGCCCAAACCCTTAGTTTCTGTAGCAGCTTATTAATAAGCTCTTTTTAGAGCTTATCTTTGAGTTTCAGACTATAGTGCTTTTGTTAAAGTTATTCTCCCTAGCTTCCTTTACAACTTTGCTTCTTTGAGTTTTTCATTTTAAGCTCTTTAAAATTTCGAATGCTTATTGGACTTAATTTGCGATCGGGGTAGATTCTCAGGGTAGATAGTGTAACTTTTCAATTTAGTTGTTTTCTAAGGTAGTCCCTCTGTCAGTTATTAGCTTACCCAGTTAATCCCTTTCCTTTTTGCACCATTTGCCTAAGGATTTTCAAGACGAGAGAGGTGATCAGCTGCATAGTTTTCAGCACCCTTAGTGTCGATAACCTTAAAATCAAGTTCTTGAAGAAGTAAGACCCATCGAAGCAATCTTGCTTTGGCGTCTTTCTTGTTGAAAAGGTATTTCAAAGCGGAGTGGTCCGTGTAAACAACACTCTTGTTCATGATTAGATATGATCGAAACTTCTCGAAAGCATAAACAACTGCAAGCATCTCCTTCTCGGTTGTTGTATAATTTGATTCTGCTTCAGTCATCGTCTTGCTTGCATAATGAATAGGTCGGAAATGCTTCTCAATTCTCTGCCCTAGAACTGCACCTATTGCATAATCACTTGCATCGCACATGATTTCAAAAGGTTGGT
>BQNB010030115.1:0-49235 GCA_026074375.1 Tanacetum coccineum
TCCTCTTTCCTTGTTATCTTTTTCTTGAGGATTGCTTCATAGACAGGCCCCCTATGTGACAAAGTATAAGTCTTTCCTTTCATTTTTCCAACTCGGACTCCTGACAGGGAGTCATTGAACCTATGATTATCAACAAGCCCCTCGATTAGTTTTTTATTAGTCTTATGCTTCAGGTAATACTCTATAGACTGAGAGCTGGGTGCCTCCACTCCTTCTTCTTTCTTATCTCTTTTGATTAGCTCATTTTTATCCTATTTTCAGCTCCATTCTCTGTCTCGGCTTCTTTTACTGGCATCTTCGTATCTGACCCGTTAGTTTTTTTTAATGCCATCGCCGGTTGATACGCCATATTTGTCACTCTTTTCTTCCTCTCCTCTGGTGAGAAAGATAGAATTTACGTTTTTGGTGATGGGGGATTTACCCTCTTCTCTGATCAACACTTTTTTAGGAGCCCTGCTAGTTGTGAGTTCCTTAAGAAGCCCAAACATTTCAGCCATCCTATCATTGATCTCCTCTCACTGTTTGGAAATGGCATTCTCAAATCTTTCCATCCTTTCGGTGTGTGCTACCATGTAGTTCCTAAAGCCTAGGGCTGAGGGTTTGGACTAGTACGTTTATGAAAAGTGAATGGGTTCTGCTTAGGTGGCTTGTTTTGGTTTTGCGGTTAGGGTTTTGAATAAATTGCTTCAGCATAAGATTGAGGGAAGTGCGTTGAGCTAGGTCTAGGTGTCAGTCGTGTCCTCTTTAGTAAGAAATTAATCTGGTCTTCAAGCTCAAGAAGTCTTCGGTCAGGTGTTTTTAAGGTGCTTTGAGGTGTAGAAACGGCCTTGACCGGTTTGACAAAGTTCTTTGAGTCATTCCATCCCTTATGGTCGTAGAGGGCGAGGTTCTCAATGATCTCCCAAGATTCGTCGGCATTCTTATCGCGGAGTTTGCCGTCGGCGGCGCGGTCAATCTCGCACTTAAGATGAAAGGAGACATGATCATAAAAAATTTAAATTTGAAGCCAACGATCGATGCCATGATGAGGGACTTTTTGGAGTAAGTCCTTGAAACGAGTCCATGCTTCTGAGAGAGATTCTCCTTGATGTTGTTGGAACATCAGGATATCATTGCGGAGTTTTGCAGTCCTTCCCGGTGGAAAGAATTGAGCAAGGAAACGAGTAGTAAGATCCTCCCATGTGGTGATGGATCCTGCTGGAAGACGTTCAAGCCAATTGCTAGCTTGATCGCGAAGGGAAAATTGAAATAAACGCAGGCGCGTTCTTTCCCTATTTTCACCGTCAAGGTCAAGTGAGTCCACAAGTTTTAAGAAATCCTTGAGGTGTTGGTTTGGATCCTCGGACCGAAGTCCGTGGAATGAGCATCCGTTTTGCACCAACCGGATGGTGTCGGATCGAAGAGGTACCACATTGTTCCCTACGGGGAGCTCAATGGTATTCCTGTAGCCTTCGTGGCTAGGTTTGGAGTAATCTCCAAGAGTACGGATAGGATTCGCGTCTCCCATGGTGGTTGACGAGAATGGATTACGAAACAAATAACACAAAGAAAAGATAGACTACGAGAAAGCTAATATACGGAATTAAATTCTCACTTGAAAGGATTCAAGCGAGTAGAACTAAGTTAAACTATGATCGAAACCTAACTATTCCCCACGCAGCGGCACCAAAAACTTGATGCGGAGGTCGTAAGGGACTTCAACAAGAAGTTTTACAATCCCCTAGGCAGTGTACCTAATCGTTGCAGTGTAGTATAGGCAAAACTCGAGGGTTGTTATCGTTCTCTAGGGGAATAGGTTAGTAAGGATTGATCACGGTCTAACAGAATTCTAGGGGTTGATATAAGATTCTTTTTGTGTTTTTATATTTAATAGAAATCAAGTAAATCTATGGTTTGGGAGGTTGGTTTGTTTATCTAATCTAACACTTTTTTTTTATCCTATTTCTAATAGTGGGATATAAATTTATGTTACTTTAAATGTATTTACCTAATCATGCACTACTCCTCAAATTGCTTCTCCTAGATTCGTATTGTCACACTTGGTATTGATCTGTGTAGGTATTTTCTCGGTCTATGAATCGGATTACAAAGAAACTGCCGTCTATTAATATTCCGTAGCATACGCACAACGTAAGGTAGTATGAAGATCTATTACAAGGCCCCTAAAAGTATTTAAATGATGTGTGAAATAACTTAAGTGGATCAACATATAGTGGGTAAGGTAGTATGAAGATGGTTATCCGATGGTATCCTTTCTCCACGTACTCGCGTTCCCTAGACATATCAACAAGATACAGACAAAGCTTGGTTTTCTAAAGCCTATGCGCGCACATTCATCAACAAGAAGCAACATCAAATAAAGGATCACAACCTAAGTTTCATGCAGCATAGATAATTACAATAAAGGAGGGTTTTAGCATTGCATTGTTTATAGTAAAGTAAAGAAGATAAATTATTCAAACAACACATAGACTTATTGAATGATTAAGATAAACTATCATTACTTGATCAAAAACTATGGATTCAAGGTTGTAACAAAAAAATAGACTTTAGGGTTTGAGGCCCTAAAAACGACCTATTTAAGATCTAAAACGTCTATGGTTCGTTTCTCGCTTAGGGCTATACAAATTTATTCCCAAGATCACTCCTAGAACCTAAAAACGGATTTATATTTATGAGTTGTTCGGACGCGACGGCGTTTCGCTTTGTGCTCGTAGACACCGTCGCCAGTTGCGATTATAGATCCTTTTGAAGTTCGGGCCACGATCTAACGGTCGTCACTAGATTGATCTCGATCGGCGTCGCTTTATGCTTGCGACGCCGTCTCCAGCCACTGTTTGCAAAAGTCATCATGAGATTTGGTGTAGGTCTATAATCTTGTCCGTTTCTTCTTCCAAATGAGCCCAACTCAAGTTTTTTTCTCAAAAGTCATCCAAGTGCTAATAAACCTGAAAACCAAACGATGTAAGAGTAATTAGGGATATTTGCATGATTTAGGGCGGTTAAATGGACCACAAAATAGTGAATATAATGGACATCTATTCAGTGTGATGGTAAATGCTTTTCTTGTGATATTGTATGTGTTACAATAGCCATACACTCGAAAACCTTCTGGTCCACACTGATATTTTACTTAAACCTATGAATTCACCAACTTTATGTTGATGTTTTAGCATGTATTTTCTCAGGCAAATAACTTTGTCTTATGGACTAGCTTTCATGGAGTCTCATGGTTAGATTCACCCGACTTGGTTGCGTCTCATGGAGATTTCTTGCATTACTTTGTTCATTTGATTACCTTTTGAAACAATTTATCTTATGTGTTGAAACTATGGATTATACTTGGTTGAAAACTTATTTTACGTAATATATCGAATGAGCAACTTTTTAAACGACTCATATAGAGGTCATTATTTATATTCTTGTGCTTCTTTATGCTATGAAGTCACGCACCCGGCTACCTTTCCGCTGTAAAATTTTAGAGGTGTAACATCGAAGCCAAAAAGACCTTGGATAGACCAAACTAAATCAAAAAACAACGTACCTTAGCCAAGAGTGTCAGTTGTTCTCCTCAACAACTTGCCCATTTTGCTGATGTATCCTGAAACTTCCAAAGTCTGGCTCGACCCTATCATCCATACATTTTTGTGTTAGACCCTCAATGACTATAATCATGAGCATACCGTCTGGATCTTTCACCAGTCTTAAATTCTTTCTAATGCTTCATATCTTTCATTGTATCCCTCTACTGCCTACCGTCCAGTGTGTATACGCATATCAACCCTTCTTGTTCCTTATATTACCACTAACGAACCCTTTAAAACCTTGATCTTGCTTGATTGCATCTTCATAGTAAAACCCTTTATCAAGAGTACCCAACGATATCAAGTTTCACCTTAATTCCAGAACATACCTGACGTTGTCCAACAAACTTAACCCATCCCTCATCTGTACTCGAACCTTACCCATCCCTCGTACATGAAATTCCTCGCCATTACCAGCAGTCCTATACCAACCTTTTCCCTACTTCATATTCCTTATGATTAGATCTACTTGTAACACCCCACCCAACGTACATTGGATTGCGCAGCGGAATTAACAATTGGGCGTTACTAAATAGCAACATTCACCAAGATAATAGAAAACGACCCAAAATGAGACGTTTTAACAAACATGTGTTCCATTATTATTTAGAGTTAAAATGCGTTTAGGTCCCCACAGAATAGCAACCACCGTCTAGTAAAATTGAAAGACATTGTTCAAATAATATAAGACATTGTTTAACTCATATTATAGACATGTTTTTGACAGACTCAGAACACACATTAGTAGTCTTTACTTTTACAAATCCATCACACGCATGACACCTTTACGCCATCGTTGCCTACATCCTTGGTCACCTGGGATAAAACATGTTTAAAACGTCAACAACAAAGTTAAGTGAAATTCATAGAGTTTAAAATAATTAATAACAATCATCTTTGAACACATATTTAGTTCTCGGGAAAACAAAGCAACGAATACAATGTATATCAACTTCTTTTCTTTCACGCATTAAGCTTATGACACGAACGTTTTAACTGTACATATAATTTTCATATGCTAAAAGGTGCCCCAAACAAGGTATTATTATCATATACCTACTAATTTCTAATAACAAAATGTCCGTTTGACAAGGTGGTCACAAGGATTCAAACCCCGGACAAGGTTGTCAAACCTAATAGATCTATTTAATGCATTAGCGTTTACCTCACAATAAGGCAATTAACGGTTCATGAAATAAGAGACTTTGATAATATCAACTTATGCGGAAACAATCTCGTAATCGGGTCCAGCGTACCATAAAATCATATGTGTTTGATTTATAAAACAAACATGTATCCCCCTCGCAGGTTTAAAAACATTTAAAAGAATTTAATGCCAGGCTATGAACTAACCTTAAGCAAATGATCCAAATCAATCAATCAAACAACAAGGGCAATACTTCACGTCTAACCGCGACCTATATAGTACATATATAGCGGCACGTGACTAAAACTATATTAAATCATTGTTTATACAAGGCACTACTTAAACGTATTCAGCCTAACCATTCCAAACATCCAATCAAGTTCTAGTTGTATAGTGTGGCACAAACACTTAGTACTATGCACCCTTGTGCGGGGAGTGAGGAGGGGCTAATCTCCTAATAGCGCTATCCATAAGTACTAACGTCTCAATCCTGATGAGGGGGATAATGAGTTAAAAGTAGTGGCGGGTTCCAAGCATACAACAACATACATGCCAAGTTCAAGTTCAACATGTTTCCAAAGTTCAACAAGTTCAAATCAAGTTCCATACGTTCAAAAAAAGTTCAAGTTCAAATGTGCTCAAAAGATCAATTACTTCAAAGTAAGTGTATAAAAACAACACGTCATGCTTTCCACCCCAAAACATTTAAAACATGTATGAAAAAGGGGATGTGAGAAACTCACCAAAATGGAGATACCAAGGTGAAAGTAACGAAGAAAAGCGGCGATGACAAATCTCAACCGCGACCTATTAATAATAATAATATATTATTAATATTCAATTATGTAAAATATGCAACTCATTGTAATTACGTTATATGCATGTCAATTCGTACATTAGGGAATCATAAGACTACACTCGCTTTTATTTCCATGGTTTATACCATTTTCTGAAAATTGCGTTCGATTACAGAGCAACTAGTTATCGCTTACCGATTTTTTTTTTTTGTGTTTTTTGTTTTTTGAGTCAAACGACCACAACACTTGCTTATACTCCATCTCCAGGTTCCTATGTATATAGAATTACTACTATGTTTTCCCTAAAGATTCTAAGCAAGTTTTTACCTTTCGTAAATACTAGCACACTATAACTAGTTTAAAACAGGCCTGCAGAAAGTTATCAAAAGTTTGGCAACAGCAGGCACCCTTAAACATTTTATAAAATTCTGAAAAACATACAGGAGGTCACACACATCATGTACAATCTTTAGATTAAATTTCGTCCAAAAATATTAAGTTTTGATCCGCCAGCACACAACATCTTTATAAACGAAATTCTGGACAGCCAACACAGTTTTAGCACTTAATCTTGTACAAAGGTTTTGACTAACTTTTACATCTTGAAAATTGACGAGGCCTATTCGTTGGAAAGTTCGACTCGAAGTAGATATACTTTAGGGTCCCTGAAAACTAAAAAATTCTTTTGGAAACGACCCTTCGTTATGACATCCGAAGTGACCCAAATTCCGGATATGAAAACTGCATTTTCTGAAAATTGCCGAAACTATATCTAACTAAAATCGGGCCATACTTTTTCGTTTTTAAGAGTAAGAAGCTCGAATTTATACCAAATACGATCATTGAACGACCTCTACAATTCAAACCACAAAAACCAAGTTTTACAACACACTAAATAAACCGATTTAATGCTAAACTTTCTGCCCTAATTAAGTTTATAAAAAATCTTGCAACCCATCACTTATTTGTCACAAATTTCAACATCCCACAATCTCAAACCTAACCTCTACACTTTACCCTAAACTTATATTTAACCATCCACCATCACCACACCACAAACATCACATCACCCTAACATGGATTCCATTTAATAAAATAGAAATGCATATACATAATGTTATATAAACATGAGAATTTAAATAAAAAGAAGTAATAGGTGCTCACAGATGCAATTATATAGAAAGAGTAGATCAAAAAAAATCCCCCCTATAACCCTTGGGGGTTTATATATTCGGCCGAACCACAAAAGAAACAAGAAAGCCCGAAAAATTTAACTTTTGTGCACCCAAATTCTTGAATATAACTTCCTTGCTCAACCCTTGCTAATATCTAACACTTGAATTCACCTAAATCACCAATCTTGAAAAATTAGAGATTTACAAAACCTTCTTGCATGTTTAATCTTTTTGAGGGGAAAGATTAAGGGTATTTTTATGAGCAATTTGGTATATATGAGTGATTTAGTTGAGACATTGAAGCATCAATTATATGTTTCTTTGGTATGTTTCTCGACAGAAGAGAGAAAATGAGAGGCTGGAAAAAAATTTAACGTTAAAAATCTAGAGTGTGTGTTGTGATTTCGGCTTATATATAGAAAGAAAAGGTGGGTTGGATTTACAATAAATGGGAAGGTTTATAAGAAGATGGCTTTTATAAGCTTTAAAGAAAAAATATGACAATGGGCCTAGTTTATAAAAAAATATATGGATGTTGTGTTTGGCTTGTGGTTGCCGACGTCAAAAGAAAGGGGAAAAAAGGGGCTTCGGCCCATTTTTTTTTGTTATACGCTACATTATTTAAATCTCGACCCTAAAATTTAAATTCGACTTGCCAATTTTATAAAAACATAATTTTTTTTATAATCGGTTTGGCCTGACTTGAATAAATAAATAAATAAATAAAATAGTTAAATAAATTAAATGAGCTCTCATGGTTATAATATGACATTCGTTTTGAATTCTCGATCGATAAAACGGAATAAATATCAAAAAGCTCGACCTCGCGTATTTAAAACGACGAATTTTTGCACTAAAATCGACTAAAAATCATAAAATAATTTCTAAAAATCAGTGAAAATGACAAAAATTTATTATTATATAGAATTATAAGTTCCGGGAATAAATAGCGACGAGAATACGAGTTGCATCAAAACCAAGCGTTAATTTCTAAGAGAAATGTAACCATATAAAAGTGACTCCATAATTAATTAAGAGAGTCAAATATCATACGTTTGCTTTCAGTTACTGACCTCAAAATTGACGGATGTCACATAAGCATGAGTAAATCATCTCATTTTCTTTCACTCATGAAAGCACATGACACCGAACATTAACAGTACATATGACATTTCATATGTTAGAGTGCCCCAAAACAAGGTATTATTGTCATATACCTACTACATTTCTAATTACAAAATGTTCGTTACAAGGTGCTAACCTACGGATTCATACCCCGGACAGGGTTGTCAAACCCAAAAGATCATTTAATGCATTAGCGTTCACCTCGCAAAGCAATTTAACTTTCATGAAATAAGGGACTTCGACAATAGCAACTTATGCGGAAACAATCTTGTAATCGGGTCCAGCTTACCATAAAATCATATGTGTTCGAATTTATAAAACAAACATGTATCCCCCTCGCAGGTTTTAAAACAATTAAAAGATTTAATTGCGAGGCTATGAACTCACCTTATGCAAAGATCCAATTCAATCAAGCGCAAGTAACTTCACGTCTAACCGCGACCTATATAATACATATATGTCGGTACATGACTAAGAGTATATTAAATCATATATTGCATACTTGCATATATCTATATATCAACATTATTACGTATATACAATCATTTACTACAATCTCCAAGTGCGACGCAAAACATTTCACCTTGACGCACTTAACAATATTACCACATTTTCTATAAAGTTTCCATTTTTAGAAAGTTACCGAAAGTAAGGATAATATAATCCGAACTTCATATTTCGTTATCAATTAACTAACACTACGAACCCTTTACTCATTATAGACTTTATTCAAAAGTTTACGCAAGTTTGACTTTCAAAAGTCAAACTTCGTAGTTGACTTTTTACCCCAAAAATACCCAAACTTGACTCGGTCGTAAAACGTTCATTTTTAAGAGTTACAAGGCCCACCTTATATCAAAACGGACTTAGAACATCCTTTATCATTTTCAAAAGCCTAAAATAGATTTCAAAAATTTCTCGACACGCCACGGTCAAGTCAAACTTTCTGGTCAAACAAAGTCAACCCAAAACCCAATAAAATGACATTTTTGACATAATCCGACTATCAAAATACGCTTAACTAGTCTATGTAATTGTACCAAAATCATCAAACCTTAGTCAATAACCAAACACTCTTCCAATAATTTTCGCACTTGAATCATCTAGCAATAATCATATACGTGCAATAACATCTAATTAATCAACACAAAAACACAATTAAAATACTCACAAAGCTAGAACAAAACCTAACTATGGTTTCCCCCTTGTTGAACCGTACGGACGAACCACAAGACCCAATCAAACAAACCTTTTTCAATCAACTAACACCAAAATAACAATAATCTAACTACCTTGAACATGCCCTTATGCTTGAAATCACTAGAACTTGACCAAAAATTCAACTTCTTCAAAACTTAATGCATGTGGGTTTTTATTAGTGGGATTTGTAGCTCTTGAAACAAGGATTAAGATTGTATAATTGGATTTAATTGCATGTCGGAAAATAAGGCGGAAAAGTGTTGTGTTTGGGTGGCCGGTCGAAGTGAGCTAGGGAGGAGGAGGAAGAGAAATTTTTTGGTAATAAGAATTATGTGAAGTATGGGTGCTTATTTATAGAAAAGAACTTTGGCAATTTGGCAAAACTAGCCCCTCCAGCCTTAAGTCTTTTTTTTTTAAATTAGTACAAATCATCATTTCTTTTATTCAAAATCGACCAAAAACTCATGTAACCTTTTCCCTTTTTGTGTTCTGAATATTTCTTTTATAGTCCTTTGACTATTTGACTTTTGTTAGTTTATTCAGATAATATACCGTGTTGACGGTGGTGATTTTATGAGAATCGTGGTAATTTACGGTTATTTGTGAATAATATTCCTTTTTGGAGGTTATTATTATGTTATTTGTATTCCGGATGGTTTTGACCCATGAATTTTGAGAAATGCCAAAAAACGAGTCATGACACGTCCGTTAATGTCTAGAGGAGTTTTGAAGGGTTTAAAGTGAAAATATGTCATGTAAATACTCTAGGTTAATGGAAAAGTATTTTTAAGGTGAATAAAAATGCTAACTAACTTTGGGATAAATTTTACGATTGAGTTTTACGAGTTTTTAAGTGAGTTCAACACGAAAAAAAAGACCCGAGACCCCTTTGGATTCAATGGCCGGTCAAGGAAGTCAAAGGAGACATGGTGGCTTAATTTTAGCTAACTTGTCCAAATTGTACATAAGATGCCTTCCATTATCTCATTTCTCATAATCATTTTTTCATTTCAAAAAAATAAAACACAAATAAGTGTAAGTGTGTGTGTGTGTGTGTTTAGTCCGTCACCCACAAAAACAAAAATCCATAAATTTTTCAACTTTGATCAAGAACGTGATATTCCGGGTAGATACGAGTATTTGGGTATTCATTTAAACATCGTTTGGGTTGTCCGGTTCGTGTCAAAATCTACATTTTTTAAGATTTTTTTGTAAGTTTTCAAATTTAAATTTCGTTTGTCCTTTTGGGTTTATATTGATGCATAGATATTAGTTGTACAAGTTGATCGTTGTGAAAATCAATTTTTAGAAACGAAATGGATAAAAAAAATGGGTGTTTGGTTCGTCAGATATAAAAAGGAAAAAGGAGGAGTTTTGTAGTTTTGATATTGTGTCGTGATGGTTGAATAACATATGTTGCTAGATAGCTTATTTTTGATAATAGCTTGTAAAGCTTATTTCGGGCTTATTTTTAAGCTATTTCGTGGCTTATTTTGGGCTTAAAGGCCACGTCATTTTTTAAAATCACTAGGGAAGTGATTTTGACTATTTTTGTGATATGGCGTATGTTTGTGGACTATTTTTATAGCTTATGGTGGTAACCAAATGCGATACGTAGCTTATTAGCTTATGGCTAAGCTTAATATATGTATTGTGGAGCTTATGGACTCACGGCCCAATATGCCTATTTAAGTCGTGGCTTAATGGGAGGGCTTATTGTGGTCCGGATTATTTTCTACATATTAGTATAAGCTTGTGTATATAAATGGACCTTGATTTTAGACTTGGATCGTACTTTGGACTTATAAATATCTTAATGGACCCTTATAGGGCCTTAAAGCCCAATAAGCGATATTTAGTCCTTATAAGAGTTTTGACGGACTTTTTGAAAGTGAAATGTATTTACGAAGTGATATTGAACGCTATTTTGGGAAAAAAATATTTTAGTAAACGTTAAAGATTAAGATTTTAGAATTTTGTCGGAAAAGTATCGAAAGTTTGAAAAGTGTTTGAAATAAAGGTTAAAAACCTTGGAAAACGTTGTATGAGCGTACGGGTCATGTCGAAATTTCATAAAAAGTTTATACTTTGAAATTTTACCTAAAAACATGATTTTGAATTTTAAATAATAAAATATTATTTAATTATTTTAATAAATTTACTAAAAGACAAAAAATATAATTTTTTTCAAAACTTCTCGAATATGTTTACTATGAGTATACGTTTCATTTTCAACTCTAATATGATTATTTTCACGGTGACTAAGGTTACCGAATGGACTTACCGAGATATATTTATTTAATTATTATTTATTATATATTTCTCGTATTATTACTTATCTATTTTCGTTAATAGTATAAGTAAGTATTATTGAGTAATGGGATTGATATGATTGTTGAGATATGTCGTCAACCATCACACCACTAAATTGTTATGAGTAATTGTACAACGCGTCTAAACTCTATGCATCAAACGTGAAGATTGTTTTAGAAATAGATGATTAAATTGGGACATTAACTGGACTAGGTCGTGTGCGGGCGTCGTTGCATTTGCTTGTGTGATTGAGATTTGGTTGCTATGACTTGTTGAGGTGAGTTCTAGTCGCCCATTTTTTACATGTTTTTCCGTAGGGGAAAATGATACTCAAATGTGTTTTGAATGTTTGAATTGAATTGGCGAAATAGGGTTTTGTTTTGGGACAAGATATGTGTTTATGACTGCTATGTGAATATTATGTGTTGTATGATTGTTTGGAGCGGAGGGTACGCCTACCTAGTATTTGTGTGATTATTGGAGCGGATGGGTAAGCATTCCATCTAGTTTGTTGTGTGGTCTGCCCTAAGTTTAGTGCTCCAGCTGGTACGGACATTTTAGGTGCGTAAGTGACATATGGTTATTGATTAACGGTGATGCTAAGATTGTTTGCATATATATTCACTGTCATATAACACTATTGTCCACTGTTTGAGATATTGGCACAGCTTTTGGGTTTAAGGTCAAACCTACGAGCTCAAGACAACGAGTGTTCGAATTCCTCACCCAGATCAAAAGGTAATTCGTGTTCAACTTTTTTTGGTAAACATAAATTTAAACATAGAAAAGGCTTCTCGTTTTTTGATGAGATGAATAGGATGATTGATATAACAACCCAAGAATTTTCATCAAATACAAAACCTATTATACGGGGAAATTTTTCGCTTTATTACATTAGTTGTATTGTCAATATCTCAATATGTCATGTAACTTACATAACTAAAGTAGACGAGCTCACGCAACCTATCTATGGCCATCCTGTCTTCATATATGTCAAGCAAATATCATAAAATGTCAAGTCAATATCTTATTACAAAGTATATTATTTCTATAATATACCATTTGCAACGTTATATCTAAACGGGCTTTAAACCGTTATCATATATCTCTAAACCCTAATTTCCGTGAAGGGTTAAAATTTAAAGTGAATGCACAAGCTACTAAAGCATATGTATAAGTAATATAACATCTCATTTGAAATATAAACTCCTTCCAAGTCAAGTACAAGTCTTATAAAGCACAATGTACAAATCATAAAGCATGATCTTCAAAATAGCTGTTTTACCTTCGTTTTCCCATAGAATCTTGTAAAATCTATCAAGTACAAGTTTCAAGCAAGTCATACACTTCATTTAAAATCCATATTCATCCTCATTTCATGAAATTACAAGAAACCAAACTCAAAAACCCTAACCCGAGCTAAATAGTAACCCGTGACCCGTTTATTGATTTTCATCCGTTTTAGACCTCAACCAACACTCAAATAAGTTGTAATAACTTATTTTACAACATTATCAATCATATACAATCATTATTTCATCATTTCATTTCAATTATACCTGAAATAAAACCAAGAAACCATAATCGTGCCCTAATATGAACATTCGACCCGTATACTTGTTTTCACCCATTTTAACCCAAACCACCTATCAATTCTTTTTAATAATCCTCAATACAAGTCTTAAGAACATTAATTCATCATTATTGATCAAAGTCCTCCGTGCCACTACATTCCGGATCAGTATGTAAAGATACATAACTATTATACTATATTATATCATAAATAACTTATGTTATTTACAACTAGGTTGTTAACAGAACGATGTCTTCTCCCAACCACTCTACTTTCGATATCGAGGATGCTTTTTCCTCTATGAATATTCTTAACTATACTTCGGTCTCACCAGATTATTTCCCAGCTTCAGCGGGAAGCAGATCTTTTAACTCTTCGGAAAACTCTACAGATAATATGATCCCACCAGTATTCTCATCTTTCTACAATAATCCTTATTTGAAGAACGTACAAGCATTTTATGCTAAGGAATTACCTATTTCATCACCAGATCCTATTACTCCACCAGCTATTTTGACTCCATCTCCGGTATTACCACCATCATTACTATTTAATCCTCGATATTTCTTTATTCCTGAAGAACTATTACCACCTAAGAAGCGAATCCATTCCCCATCTTCTTCCTCAACTACGTTATCTAATTCATCTCGGAATCAAACTCATAATTTGGTATCACCATCTTCCTCAGTTTATACTCCTACCCCACCTCAGATATTTGAAATAGGAAATGTTCAATTAAGATGTATCTGAAACATCATGAGGGACAAATTGAAGATATTTTGAATTACTTAGATGAACTCTATCTTCACCACATCGAGAAAATGGAGGAAGGACGTATTGATAGAATGATCATACGAAGGAATAGTGACGAACTAAAGACCGAACTCAAGAAAATCCGTACTCAGATTATCAAACTTCAAAAGAAGCAGTTAGGGCAAAAGGATAAGATTGCCTTTGCTCACTACAAAATTTCCGATCTTGAACAAATCATTGAGAAAATCCAGGCTTGACACCAAACGGATCAGGAAGATCTTTAGGATGTCATCTACCGGTTCGAAATCAACAAACTCTTAGACTAGTTATAGCTTTATCCTAGCCACGGGATGTGTGGTATAAATAAAAACGCTTGTCAAATCTTGACTATGTACAGTAAAAAGGCAAGTTGTTTATACAAAGGAATCCCGTTTTGTACCTTATTTCCAGCTTATCTCTCTGTCATCATCATCTCCATCATTTGCATCACTATCTCCGTCTTCATCATTATGAATCATACCATAACCCCTAAGTGCTTAAAATTCAAAAATAAGCATTTCTCTTTAAGCATTTTAAGCATCACATTTTCTTTTAAGTATTACCTTCCAAAACTTATGATGTCATTCTTACTACATGTTCTCTTATGTTGATTGAATGCCTCCCAAAAGGACGTCAACATCCGAAACACTAGCCATAACTTTGGATGCCATCCGACAACTGATTGCTGATTTTACTGCAGCCCTGGAAGCACAGACTGCTGCCATGGAAAGTGCTAGTAATCCCAACAGGAACACCAATCTTACTAGAACTCCTGCAGTGAAACGGGAAACTACAAAGAGTTTATCAGCTGTCAACCTTTCTACTTTAATGGTACAGAAAGAGCAGTAGGCCTTATTCGCTGGTTTGAACGAACTGAATCAGTATTCTCTCGAAGCAGATGTGCTGAGGAAAATAAAGTAACATTTGCTACTGGTACTTTAACTTATGATGCCTTGTCCTGGTGGAATGCATATGCCCAGCCTATGGGAATAGAGCAAGCTAATCAAATCACCTGGACTGAGTTAAAGAGGCTTATGACGAACAAGTATTGTCCTCGAATTGAGATCAAGAAAATGGAAGTGATCTCAAGACTTATATTAGAAGATTCTAGGAATTAGCCGTTTTATGCCCGAATATGGTACCAAACACCGAGAAACTTATGGAAGCTTTCATCGGGGGACTGCCGCAAAGCATTGAAGGAAACGTTACTGCTTCAAAACCTCTGACTCTGGAAGAAGCCACCAACATAGCTCACAGACTAATGGACCAAATAATAAAGCGTAATTCTGTGCAAGAAACCAATAATCACAAACGAAAGTTTGATGATAGAAGGAACACCACCAACAACAACAACTATTCCAATAATCGTGACAAAGACAACTACCCCAATGATCGCAACAACAATAACCACTCCAACAATCACATTAACAAAAATAACTACCCAGATAACCGTAACAATAACAACCGCAACAATGATCACCATCAGCAGCAAAATGGAAGGCAGGAAATCTTCAAGGCTAATGGAAACCATGGATATAATGGACCTCATCCCCTTTGTAGGAAGTGTACTCTGCATCACACAGGACCATGCACTGTCAGGTGTCAGAATTGCCACAAAGTAGGCCATCAGACTAGAAACTGTAGGAACTAAGAACTTTTGTTTCCAAACATCACTCTATCTCTCAACCAAATCTCGAGACATGTAACATAAGTATCAACTCTTTTTCATATGTAAAGTTCGTATGTAAAGTTATCCATGAAATAATAAAGTGATAATTCTGTTACATCTTGTTATCTGATGATATCAAAACTCGACATCGTTTGTCAAATTCTACTAATTCTATTATGTTCAAACTCTAAATACTCTCCTCATACCTTTGCAACATAAATTTTCATCCTCAATTATATGGGCGTCAGTACAATCAACATCTCAATATTATCTAATCATTCATGATCATATCATTTTCTACACCTTACCGTTTCCATATCATGTTTTTATGCTTAGGTAAGACGATTTATGATCATCTTATTGAAATGAATTAGGTCACTTCTTCATTTGAATAAGGAAATTATAAATCTCTGAACTATGAATTTATAAATTCTCAGTTACAAGGAGTTGAACGCTTCTTTTTGTAAGTGACAAATTATAAATAAGTAGGCTTAAGTATATAACATACGTACAAACAAGTTTCTTTCAATCCGTTTGTACAAACAATTCCTTAATCATTATCATTATTACCTTCATTACCTTCATCATCTGTTCATTTCAAAAATATGTACCTCACGTGATTAGCAACTCTCTAACAAATTCATAATCATTCCTTGACATTACTCATTCCATGATCTCCGTATTCTAAAATTCTCTGTTATATTCTGCAACATAATAACAAGGAAACACACAAGAATCTATACAATGTCAAATGATTTCAATACCACTAGGTATGAAAATTTTGACAAAGACTTGTGATAGCATTCTTATTCGATGTTGACTTTTAAAGGTTAATGAATAGCGATTCTTTACGATCAGAGTAGCGCAGCAGAACAAATCAAAGTATTTCATCCACCCAGGTTCTATCAGGATCTGAAGAAATTCTATTGGCTGTCATCAAGAGGTGTAGTCTTGAAAATAAGTAGATGTGTGAAAGGAAGTAATTATAATTATGGTGTACAACATAATTATAAATGCATCACACACGTGGACTTGTGACCTTGATTAGCCTAACATAAAAATCAAATTCATGCCCAGTACCTACATCTATTCCCAAACAATACCACTATAACTTTCAACTAAATCTCGGGACGAGATTTCTGTAAGGGGTGGAGACTATAACAACCCAAGAATTTTCATCAATACAAAATCTATTTTTTCAATTAGCACAATTGTCCGGGAAATTTTTCGCTTTATTACATTAGTTGATTGTCAATATCTCAGTATGTCTTGTAACTTAACATAAATAAAGTAGACGAGCGCACGCAACCTTTCCTATGGTCATCCGGTCCTTTATATATGTCAGAAAATATCATAAAATGTCAAGTCAATATCTTAATATGCTTATTACAAAGTACATTATTTCTATAATGTACCATTTGCAACGTTTAGCAAAACGTGATTTAAACCGTTATCATATACCTCTAACCCTAATTTCATGAAGGGGTTAATATCTAAAGTGAAGGTACAAGCTACTAAAGCATATGTACAAGTAATATAACATCTCATTTGAAATATAAACTCCCTCTAAGTCAAGTACAAGTCTTATAAAGCACAATGTACAAATCATGAAGCATGAACTCCAAAATAGCCGTTTTACCTCCATTTTCATTCTAATTTCTTCATCACCACTTGTGTATAAGCTACTACACTAAATGTAAAATGTGTAAACCTAATTATTCTATTCATAAGCTTTCATATACATTTTTACACCCAAAACCCTAATTCAAAAGTCAGAAAATCATGACCCGTTTCTTGGTTTTTATCCATCATAACCCCAAACCAACACTCAAATAAGTTGTAATAACTTAAATTACAACATTAACAATCATATCCTATCATCATTTCATCATTTCAACTCATTATGCAAGAATTACACCCAAAAACCCTAATCTAGTTTTAACCCTAAAACCTCTAAACTAGGCCCTAGTTCAGAATCGGATAGTCTAAAAACCAATACGAATTTTCTAGAGAAATATCTAGGATCCCTTAACACTTCACTTCAGTCCGTCGGTCTAGTGAACACGAGAAATCGGACTAGAAATGAGAAAGAGAGATGAGTTGTTTAGAGAGAGAAACTAGAGAGAGAGTTGAGAGAGAAAAGAGAAAAGATATTTTTAGATATTTTGAACAACTTACTTTTCCAAGTGGAAAAGTTCCTTATATACCCCGACACTTAAAAGTGACGCGCGGGATATTTAACTAGGACCCGGGCTCGGGTTTTGCTTGGGATTAAACCCGAAACATATACAATAATTAGATGATCTATCGAGCTCGGATTCCCGATACGGTTCCTATTACATCGTTAAGCTAATTAAAGACCGAAGCTCCATCGTAGAGTGACCGACACTTCCTTGTTCGATCAAAATCTCCCCCGAAGTGAGGTCTTGAACACGGGAACGAGCTTCCTTTATTGACTCAATAAAATTGAGGCTAACAATCTCCCCCGAAGTGAGTTCATTGATGACACTCCTTCATGAGATCAGTGAGATTGCTTTTTGTCCATTTAACTCGGTGTTCTTGGTCCTTTGTCCTTCGTTTGTTTGTTGTAAGCTTTGTTACCTTCATGCTTTGCGATCTGACTTTGAGCCTTTGTCCATTGTCTTTATTCGTCTTTGCCATCCTTGCGATCTTTGTTTTGACCAACATGCTCATACTTTGCATTATACTTGGAAAGCTTCAAATCAGATTTGCGGAAGTCTGTGTCCTTTAATCTTGAGCTTTCTAGATAGTAAATGTCTTCGTAGATTGTGCATTTGAATGGGAATTGAGGTTGCCGTTACCACTGTTTGACCGAGTTTACATTAGTGATAAACGAGAAAAGTGGATTTGAAAAATCAATCGACGTGTCACCGTTAAAGATTTTTTGTAACACTCGAGAGTGTCATGGTTTTTTATCAAAATTCATCAACCGTCAATTCATTTACTGGACCAAATCGATATCCAGTTGTCACAAGTTTGATTCATATAGAATCTCGCAAGTCACCTACCAAGAGCTTGTTTGATGCTGGCTCAAGCAGGATTTCCATCTTCATTGTGAATACATTAGTCCACTCGGAAGTTTGGCAAATATCACAAAGATATGCGTTAGGACCTCTTGTTAACACGCTTGTGAATCTTGATGATGTCAACAAGTGTTGTGAAATGGAATGTTCCTAACGAGATATATATTTATCTATGCTTTAGACTCGATTAGTGCATTTCGGTTTTAGACTCAGAGGTTGGAGCAGATTGCCCACCTATTCAATATCAAAAATCTCGAATGAGAATGTCAATAGATAATGTGTGTATCCTCCTGACAAATGAGAAATGTTTCTGTTGAAGATACCCAAATGGCTGGGAAGGGTTGTGCATTGCATCACTGTGTCCATGATGTCGTTTTCAATGTCAGCAATCAACTTGTGATTCTGACAGCATATGTATTGACCCAGTTTCTGCCTTAAGTTGTGTGAAGGGCTTCTTTCTTTCCTTTATCCATACATTTCTTTTTCATTCTTCAACGCCTTCAATGCTTACCAAGACGTCATTACTAACACCTTGTTGTGATTGTTCCAGTGTTAGCTCAATCTTAGTCGGCATTATTCCCATATACATTCATCTCCAATCATACCTAAGGACTGCTATTTCTAACTTTGGATTATCCTTGGGTAGATCCTCCGGTTCTGGTTGGATCATAGGATTGATTCAACCGTAACCACCTTAGTACTTCAGAATCGTCGTGAATTAAGATGGTGTTGGGTAAAGATCAACCCATTAAAACAGCCTTTTCTTTCAGCACATTGAAGTCGAAAGATCATATGTTTCATTACATTGTCTCCCCTTATTTAAAATATAAACACTTATTTTTTGAAATAACCTTATGATTACAATATGTCATTGAAAAATCTGTGGGAGAAAATATTATAGCATGAATGTTTTGGGACATGTGATAATGTTTTTAAGTACATAAGAATTGTTCGTTGTGGATGTATCCAAGAACATTACAAACTTTGTTTTCGAAAAAACACCCCCTCAAAAATAGTACCAATTTGAGAACCTTATTGTCTTTCTGAAAACTTTGTGAGGGGTGGAGTGTTTGAACACTACAATTTGAAAAGATTATAATTGTCATGGAGAAATTCCTTGCAAAAACTGTTCAACTTTATTGAAAAAACCAGATGTTAGAGACTTCTCTCTTCTAACGGTAATGGTATGCGCACTAAAACCGTACACATCCTTTTCTTGAGCTAAAAACATTGAATGTCATATAAGAACAGCTCAAGACCGAGAAACTTTAATTTTTCCTCATTGGGAGCATAAGTTTTATAAACCTCCTTTATTTGAAAGTCAGGGTTATGTACTGACATTGCACATAAGCCATTTAGAAAATTACAAATGATATGTTTTGAAACTATTTGCACTCTCGCGCGAACTTCATTTACACACCCGTGCAAGTTAATCGACATTACTACAGCACGTAAATGTTATCGATTCCAATAGAACAGGCGAGAAGATCTTGTTTGGAAAGTTTTTCTGATTCTGATTTTGTAATTTTCTTTTTGAAGTTTTATAAATATTTTTTGTATTTTGCTTTTCTCAAAAATAATGTACAGTGATGTTTTGGAATGATGATGATCAAGCAGTCTCATTTGTCAGAACCTCCAATTCCGCTGGAGTCAAAATCGCATATCACAACCAATCCTTCTGACAAGATACTTCAACCGATTCCTCAGGAAGGGCAATCGTAAACAAGTCAGCTAATTGTATTCAATTCTGACTAAATATAGATCCAATTATACCATTTTCAACCTGTTCCTTTATGAAATGATACCGAGTATGGATGTGCTTTGTTCGCGAATGTTGTACGGGGTTGCATGATATGCTATGGCTGACTGAGAGTCACAGTACAACGTATTTTGTTGGTAGTTGAAGCCAGAATCTTGAAGCGGTGTCCATCAACCACATTACTTGAGCACAACTTGCAGATAACGCCACATACTCTGCCTCTGCTGAAGACATGCAGTGCAGTTTTGTTTTCCTTTGACATCCAGCTTTACAATTTGGCACCAAGGAAATGTATCCCTCCAGAAGGGCTTTTCCAAGTATCAAGGCATCGGCATGATCAGCGTCTGAAATCTATTAGTTTAAAGCCAGAATCCTTGGATACCATAGTCCCATGTTCATGTACCCTTAGGATTTAAAGATTCTTTTAACCTCCTTGAGGTCTTTGAAGTTGTCGGCTTGATAACGGTGCATAATAGCATACTGCTGCACTAAGTCTGGTCTACTAGAAGTCAAGTACATGAGTGACCCCGTATTTTACTACGATAATCAGATTGGGTGCTACGGTTCTCCCTCAATCTACATCTTGTTTGGTTATTGTAGCCAATGGGTACCAATGGAGTGACAATGTTCCATATTATAGAGTTTTTTAGAATTTTAAAGCGTACGTTGACCTGATTGATAAAAATAACCCTTTGGGGACTGTGGGAATCTGAAGTCCTAAAAAGAATTTTCATCTCCCCCATTAAAGACATTTCAATCTCTGCCATTAAATTTTTCAAATCGTTTTGAATATTTAGGATTGTCGTCCAAAAATTATTCATCAACTAAATCTTGCACAAGTAGAATAGCCTCCCCGTTTTTTATCTTGAATAAAGTTGGGTCAATTGTACCTCTAGTAAAGCCTTTGGACCTCAGGAATTTTGAATAGTTCATCATACCGATGCTCTTTGGAGCTTGCCTTTAAATCCATACCAAAGCTTTCCTTTAGAAGGTAGACTTTTTTTTCTTGGATGATCTGGATCAACAAACCCTTCCGACGGAGCAAGCGTAAACCTCTCTTCATCAACCATTAAGAAAGCCATTTTTTCCACGTCCATCTGATAGATTGGCAAAGACCCTTGTGCTGGTGGGCCAGAACGAAAATCCGAACACTTCCAAGCAGCAACTGGTGCAAATGATTCTTCAAAATCAATGCCCTCACCCCTTCCTGAGTCATAATACCTTTACTACAAGTCGTCTTTTTGCGAAATACAGGTCTGATCTTATCCTTTTGTTCTTCCATAACCACTTTAGCTTAATAACCATCTTTCCAAATGGTTTTGTCGTCGAGTTCCCAGACTTTTAAATTTTGTCAACTGATGAAGTTTCAATCCTGCAATTGCTTCATCCTATGCAGAAATCACCATTGCCCGTCCTTAAGTCTTCGTTTTCAACAATACTCACTGTGAGCGCGAACATACACATTTCAGGACTGTGGCAAGCTTCCGTCCTTGTTTGAACTGGCATGGTTGGATTTCCCATAACTTAGTTCTAAATGATATCTCTGGTCCATCGTAATCATGACTTTGTGGTTGAAATGAAATCACATCGTATTATCAATGTTACGGTAGGAAGACTCACCAATTCGTGTACCCTTGTACAAAAAGGATGATAAATTCAGCTTCTTGAAATGTCTTTCGGTGCTTGATCATTGTCGGTTTCCTCACAAGACCGTGTGTTGGATTGTAATATACTTCAAGTAAAGGACTGAAGAGAAATTATAACCCTGTGTGACAAATTTGTCCTTCTATGCTGTAGGAACAACATTTTGTCTTGGGGCACGGGGTCGTAAGTAGTTGGTGGGTTAAGTAGGATTGAGGGGCGGGTTGTCCATAACTGACACATCTTAGTCCTGCGGAACGAGGCCTGAAGAGACATTATCAACAGACATCTCTTGTCATTGTGTGCGAGGTCCTAAATCTGTGTGTTGATCAGACCATCATTTTGACATTGATATGACCGAGGCTTGAACATTCTGTGTTTCAAACTTCATTTGAACCTTGAGAACGGGGCCTAAGTGTTACTTTTCAGCCGACACCATTTGATGTAGCTCTTTTTTTTGTGAAACATTCTGGCAACTGGTTTCATAGATATCGAAAAATTTCAGCAACCACCTTTGAGATTTCCTGCTTTTCATTGTATAGTGCAGCTGCATTGTAGGTCAATTCGTTGTTGCTTTTGACATTAATTGATGTACGTGCACTTAAACCCATAGTTTTGTTGCATGCATGAATATAATAGATATCTACAGTTGAACCATAGTGTGGTTTACTTATCAACCTGCTCGTGCAATCGTTTGAATAACCTTCCTGAGGAACCTCACCTAAGACAAACAGTCCTTGAGAATTCTACCCTTGGTTTGTCCACCTAAGACAAGAATTTAGGCAGACCTTGTTTTCTCAGGGACATGTGGTATCTTTGGTGTGAAAACCTATGTCCTGTTGTGGATCAGTCTTCTGTTTCTTAGATTCACTTGTTTTTTTTTCAACGTGCAACATACTCTTGTTGTGTTATGGATTTTGCGTCCTTAATCTTTTGCAGACGCACGAGGGATTTAACTTTAAAAGGTATTCTAAGACGCATTCCATCATGATTTGCACTGTAAAGGCACTTTTGCATGTAGGACATTGCAATACATTGAACTTCAAGAAAGGCTTTTTGTTTCCCTATTCTCCTAAGTGCACATCTTTGTTGAAACCCCGACTACTCATGATGCTTTGCAATTCACTAGGTTTTGGTTTGCACCATTATCAAGTTGGGTATCTCTAGCAGGATCATCATACTAGGTTTTCCATTCACTTCTTGTCCTTCTGAAGTTGTGCCCTTTTCTTAGCTTTCATCTAGGTAGTATTATGAACCCTGTCATTTGAAGCCTACAAAATTCTTTAGGTGACTGAGATGACACCTGCTTTTGGGTTATTCCTAGAGGGGCAGGTTGCAATCACTTTGGTGGTTTTGAACTGCTTGTTTTTAAATCTGAGCTAAATACTTGTTGAGTGACCTTGTTTTAAACAAACCATCCAACACATTAGTTTTAATAACCGACTGTTTCCATTTGAAAACTTCTCATTTAAGGAAATTTGAAAAAGGAGTCGTTTTCCTAAAACTGATGGTTTTGGAATTCGTTTGAGCACTAGGGATGTCGAAAACAGATGGTTTATTAAACTGAGTTTCCACAGACTTTCCCTTGCAGTTCTCGATGCGTTTCTTTAACTCACTTATTGCTATGTTCTTGTCTTGCATTTGAGCTTTCAAATCTTGTATTTCATGATATTGTTCACGTTCTTTTCGAAATACATTAGATCCGTTTTCTTTGCAAACTGAGTTGTTTTTCATTTGTTCTTTACATTGTGTAAAGCAAGATCAAGAGAAATCGAGTGTTTTTCAAAGGTTAGAAAAACTTTATCAAATTATTATGAACTTCTTTGTTTAACAGATCAGTTTGTATCGAAAGCTTTTTGGCAAGATCATTCACATTCTTTGACTATATGATGATATAAGCATTGCAATTCAGTGTTTTTTTTCTATGAGCAGTTAAGTCAGACATAAAATGCAAAATAGAACATGTACATTTTAGACACACACTCTTCAAGAAGTAGATCATACATATTTGAAAAATCAGCCTTTTCATATTCAAGTTCGTCAACCTCTTTTTCAAGGGATTTAACGTACTCAAAAACTTCATGCATTTCTGTTTAAATTCATGTTCAAAACGAAAGCTATCATTTTGTGATTTTATTGGAAAGAGGCATTAAAAAAGGTTTTTACAAAAGTCCATATCCATGAGCACGTTGGCACCGGAAACAACGTACTAGTATGTACGCCAAGATTGATCAACAATTTCTATAAATTGAATTGATTTAAATGTCATGTCGTTAAAACTTGTCTACTTTTTACTAATGGAACCCCGAAACGAGTAGAAAGGCCACATTTTAAGCAATGTTTGGTTTTGTTTCTACCAATGGTTTTTCTCCCATGTATTCCTACTTCCTGTCCGCGTTCCAACTGATAAAGAACTCTAGTGAGGGTGGCGTTGAAAATTTCCATAAGACCTATTCTTCTAGTTAGTCGTATGAGTTTCACTGTTTCTTATCTAAATTGATATACTCTGTTATTACAGATCCATGGTCTCTTCCCTATCAAGGGCAAATCTGTTTGCAAGATCAGAAGTATCATATGGGATCTCATACAAACCTGGCTTCTCGAGATTGAGCTTATCTTGACGTACCTTGGATTAGCAAGGTTGAACTACCATTATATGTCACGCATTTGGGTGCTAACATATGAATGGTCTGAATTGACTGATTACGAGTATAAACAATTTCATTCAAAAACTTTAACTGTTTGTCCATTTCAATCATCTTGTCAATATCTTTTTCTTCTTTAACCTTTAAATCTGAAATGACCTTTGTGTTCTCTTTGAGAAACCTTCCAGTAGTGACTTAGTTTTAAAAGACTCGTTTTGACTAACTCATCGTGTCTTCTGATTAAGAGCCGAAATTTCAAGGCTTAGTTTTTTTAAACTTCTTTATTTTCAATGTCCTTTTAAAGCTATAGTCCTAGAGTTTCATTTAACTTTGTTTGAAGAATCTCATAATCCAATCGTCGGCTTCCAATTAAAGGCTATTGTACTTCTTAAACTCATTCTGTTTGTTCTGAGTGCAATGAGACAACTACCCGACAACTAAATAGCCCCCCCAAAGCACAATTAGTTGCATCAAGGTTAGTTTTGCACTTTTCCAATTCTTGAGTCAATGATGCATTTGCTGTTCTTTAAATTGCTTTAAAAATCATTTTGTTTTCCTCCATACAAGTGTTAAATTAACAAATTAAATTAGCAAGCGCATCACGCTCATTTAACACATTCTGCAGCATTTTATGAACCTGATTATCATTAGTACATATATTTTGAAAATCAAGGAGTGACATTACCTTATCATCCGTCTCCCAAAACATATGTGTCTTTAATGGATCAGGCTGCACAGAATGTCGTCTCACAATTGGCAAACACATTCTTTTCATCATTGATTTGTACCTGTTCCAATGGCGTATCAGTAGAACTTGATTCTTCAGGTGAGACGTCCTGAATCTTTGCCATGTAACTGTAATGTGCTTCCAATTTCTGTTTTTCAATCTCTTCATCTGATACAATCCCACTGCATGTTTCATCTCCTGAACTTGTAACCGATGATTGAACCTCTTGAACCTTGCACTGTTGAATCTGCAACTGTCTTTCACTCAACTTTTTCAACGTCATCTTAAGCTCTTGCTCATGACATGCTCTTTCTTTTACATACATTGCCAATGGAGTTCATGTATTGATGATTGTATTCCTTGAATGTTTGAGCTGTCATTTTAGTGTAATCTCTAAAGTTTTCTATTACTTTCTCGATCGGATGAAAAAAGATCTTGAATATATAACGAGAGCTTTAACACGTCAAGTTAAAGAACCTTTCGAAACTGTACTTGATCACACTTAGATCGGATTTTTGGAATCACATCTCGTGAAGTGTTTCTGCATTGAAGAAGTGTTTTCTAAGATATTCATGTGTTGAGATAACTGAAACTGAAGATTCTGACATATCACCGAGAGTTATGCAACAGGCTTGTTGATACAATATACAATCAAGAAAGAGCCTCTGTCTTTCAAGCAGTTGAGTGGTTGATTTAAGTGCATTTAATTGTTCTAGGAGTTTTCTATGAAAATCTTTGCTTGCATTTTTTTCTGCAGTTTCTGTATCTCTGGTTCTCTAAAACTGAACCCCGAAGATGAATAACCTTTGTTCCCGATTGTAAATCGGAATTAATGAAGTGTGAAAATTGTTGGATCTAAAGGGAGAGTTTGTATTGAGGTTGTGGTTGTGTAAGCAATTCAGGTTCACGGGTTTTTACACATGCTATATTAAAACCGATAAAAGAATTACGGGATGTTACAAAATCATTAGAAAATCGTGAATGTGTTTGATTCGAATCACCCAATGATTTAATTGTCTAAAAACAGATAATTTTCTTGCTAGGGTTACAGCTGTTTGTTTAAATAGGCTCACCAAACTGAAACGGGCCTAAAAATACAGATGGGCCGTAAGCTAGAACAAAAACCAGTCTAACACAAATTCCAAAAAAAAAGAAAAATGTCAATAATTCATAGTAAACAAGGTATAGTGGCCCTCGACCAATCCTTTCTTACGATCTGAATGGCACAACGTATTCCATCCACCCAGGTTCTATCAGAACCTGGAAAAATTCTATTTGCTGTCATCAAGAGGTGTTATCTTAGAAATAATTAGACGTGTGAAAGGAGGTAATTATAATTATGGTGTACAACATAATTATAAATGCATCACACACGTGGACTTGTAACCTTGATTAACCTAACATAAAAATCAAATTCATGCCCAGTACCTACATCTATTCACTATAACTTTCAATTAAATCTCGGGACGAGATTTCTGTAAGGGGTGGAGACTATAACAACTCAGAATTTTCATCAACCTATTTTACTATGATCACAATTATACGGGGAAATTTTTCGCTTTATTACATTACTTGCATTGTCAATATCTCAGTATACAATGTAACTTGCATAACTAAAGTAGACAAGCTCACGCAACCTACCTATGGCAATCCTGTCTTCATATATGTCAAGCAAACATCATAACATGTCCAGTCAATATCATCATATCCTTATTACAAAGTACATTATTCCTATAATGTACCATTCGTAACGTTATATCAAAACGGGCTTTAAACCATTATCGTATACCTCTAAACCCTAATTCCATGAAGATTTAATATCTAAAGTGAATGTACAAGCTACTAAAGCATATATACAAGTAATATAACATTTCATTTGAAATATAAACTCCCTCCAAGTCAAGTACAAGTTTTCAAAGCACAATGTACAAGTCATTAAGCATGACATCTAAAATAGCCGTTTTACCTCCGTTTTCATTCTAATTTCTTCACCATCACTTATGTACAAGCTACTACACTCAATATACAATGTGTAAACCCTAATTATTCTATTCATAAGCTTTCATACATCTTTTTACACTCAAAACCCTAATTCAAAACCCTAAACGAACCTAAATGGATCATTTGACCCGTTTACTCATTTTTGACCATTTTAATCCCGAACAATCAACCAAGAGCTATTGTAAACTCATAAAATGAGTTTACAAATCATTATCTATCTCTATCTTAGCAATGTATAAGCTTAGAAAACCCTAATAAACCCATTACAAGCCCTAATTCAAACCAAGGCTTATTCTTTCCATTTCGACCCATTCTAGTTCAAACCACTAATCAAATCTCATTAGTAATCCATTATATACTGCCTTAGATTAGTATTCTATCATTTTGAATCAAATGTACATGATCTATAAGCCAAAGAAAGCCAAAGAAACCCTAATCGCACCCTATGAGAACCCGCGACCTTATTTACTCAATTTCGACCCATTTTAACTCAAACCACTTGCTAACTTTCATTAATACTTCATCATACAGACCTTAAGGACATGTATTAATCACCCTTTGATCAATGCTTGCGAAACATAAGCTAAAAACTTGAATTCGAGCCCTATATAACCGAAACAGACCCGCGGCTGGTCTTGGCTCATTTTTACCCATTTAAAACTCTTCCCATGTGCAAGCACCTCCATGAATCACTTCCATGTGCCCTCAAGCAGCTTACCCACCTGCTCCATCCTTTCCATGGCCAAAATCAAAGCCACATGAGTCTCTTTTTAACCACAACAGCCGCGGCAGCCATATATGGTGTCCACACCATCATTCTAGCTTCCTAGACCTCCACATCTGATATTATAGCTTCTACACATCATATTCTAGCTATTACACATGTCTTGATCAGATCTCATGAGTTCCTTAACCCCCTTGCCTCCATTTGACTATAAATAGGACCTTCCATACTTCATTCATTCTCATCCCCCACTTCTTCTTTCTATAACCCAATTGAGCAAACATTCTCTGCTCCATATGATCCTAGGATCATCTAAGAAGATCATTCAAGCAAAGCTTTGAAGATTTGAAGCCCCGGGAACAAGATACAAGGCGTACAAGTGGAAATACTACCCGAAATGACCCATTTCCACCATTTTTGCTCCTTGAAGCTCAAACCCAGGTTCTAGATATTCTACTTCTGCTCCTACACTTTTATAATGTTCATATGATCCTACATAAACTCTTGTTAAAGTTTCATAACTCAATTCATGCTCATTTTCTGTTTTGATCCAAAACCGTACACCCGAAACCCTAATTTTGCGTTTTTCTTAAAACTAAATGTTATAATAGTTAAATGTTGTTATAATCTATCCTAGCATGCTTAACTAATGTTAAAATAACCACTTTATTGATTATTGAAGGAATTTGAACTTAAAACCCGCGCGTTTACGTTTTGAAACCCTAATTTGACCCGTTTTGCTTCCTAGCTTAACGAATCATTATTTTAAACTTGCGTTACATTAAATCTTCCATATTATAGTTTATTTATAACTTATAATATGTCTAGTGAAATGTTAAAATAAGCTTGGCATGGCATTTGGACATGTTTTGTAAATATTATCCATGCAAGGGGTATATATCGTAACTTTCTGAAACTTATAACTAAAGGGGCTGAAAATGTCATTTTATCAAAGTTATAACTATAAGGGTCTATTATGTCACTTTACAAAGTACAAGGTTTACTTTGTATATCTTTTAAACTTGAAGGACCAAACTCGTAAAAGTGCAAACTCATGGGTTTATTTTGCTACTTTTAAACACATGAGGGTTCTAAAAATGTAACATTTTGAAAGGTATAAAAAACTTGTTATAACCTTAAAGACATAACTTTAATTAAGCTTTATCGTGCTTAACATTTCCCAGATATTAACAAAGCGTTTATATCCGATTATATCGTATCAAACAATACTAATGAACTTCATATTAAGGGGTTTCTTTTTGTTTACGTTCTGAATGAGTTGTTGGGTTCTACATATTTAAAGTGCCTCTTGCTCCTCAAACGTCTTACTGAATGACTTTGAATTATGATGGCCCGGAACCGGTGATGATTACAATAATTCCAAACTTTACAATCAAACTCCTAACTCTCTGAACTAGATTTTAGAGTTACGATCTTCCTAAGACTTGGACATAATCTACTTAGTTGCTTGACGTGCTGTTTACTATCATTTTGCTATAATCATCCTTCCCGTTAAGATTGTGATAAGGTCGTCTGCTTTCAGTCTATGAAATATTGTATTGCCATTACCCATCAGGTGAAGTCATAACCTCGCCTTTACTTATGTACATGTTTTTAAACCCGCGAGGGGGGATAAGGATACATGCTTGTTACAAACTCTATTTGCATACTGTTTCTTATCTAATACAATGTGATTACTTTTCAAAGACTTAGTGAGTTCATAACCTTACTTTTTAATCTCTTTAATGTTTCATAAACCCGTGAGGGAGATACATGCTATAAATTACGAATACAAGTGTTTTCCAGACTATATGCTAATCTGATATACCATTACAATTAATGTCTAAGTTACTTTATGCCAAAAGTCCCTCATTATCATGGACCATTAATCACTTTCGGGTGAACGCGAATATTGTGGATAGTATCTATTCAGGATTGACGAATCCTATTTGTGTTAGCCCGGATAGGTAACAAACACACTATTGTTTGAATTTCATTAGGTCATATGTCAATTACTTACAACGAGGGACATTAACTCTCTCTCTCTCTTCTCTCTCTGTCTATATATTATAAATATATATATATATATATATATTATATATATATATATAGTATATATTATATCACATCATTTTGGGTATATATATACACTAGTCAGTTTGTGTGCCATGAGCTTAGACCAGACAAGGAACAAGACCAAATCAGACTAAACAGACCAAACAAGACGATAACGAAATAATACACTGTTACTATGATAATTGTATTAGTTGCAATTATTACAAATAACGGGTATATAATAACTTGACCCAAGATCATAACAATACCATTTTCATATTCAATTGTTAGTCACAATCCCTACGTACAAATATCTACACTCTGACTTGTATTCAAATATTTATCAAACCTATTGAAATTTCCACTCAACCTATTGTGCTTGGGACCTTTTTTAGCATGTTTATCTCAGGGTAATTGGAGCAATTCGGCACGAAGTGGCATCCATGGACTCGAAGATGGTTTAACAACTTGTTATCATTCCCCATTGTATGTAACTAGATTTTGGGGGACTTGCCTTTGTAAAACTATGATTTGAAATTTAATGAATAATGTATCTTTTGAACAAACATCTCTTTTGGGTCGTTTTCTATGATTATGATTGTTGTTCCATGAAGTAATACCCCAGATTAGCTTCCGCTACTATATTGTAAAAATGGGGGTGTTACAGATTGCCAAACTGTCAGACCCTTGACGTCATTCATTACATCATAAAATCCTTCTAGAAGGAGAGGGGAGCATGTGTTATGGAGTTGAATTACCCTGCGTGTGATTTCATTATGTAAAAGGGAGGAAGGATGATGAATAGTAATTTTGAGCGGTTTTTTATAGTGTGACTAGGTTAGACATAGTTTTGTGGTGTTGGGCTTGGATTTATGATTTTGGGCTGGATATAGATTAAGGATTTATGGATTGGATTAGTAATTTTATAAAGGCTTAAGGTATTGGACTTTGGACTTTTAGTATTTATGGTTTAGGATTTGGGCTGACCCAGCCCATTAAGTGGGCCCGAGTTGGTTCGTGAAGTATAGGTATGCCTTCGGTCTTGATTTTTTCCGTCCTCTTTCCATTCCCGTGCTTGGATTTATCCGTTTTTGTCCTTTTCTTAATATCCGGTACCTGCACATATACAAACACAAAAACAAGCATATACATTATATTTTCTATACGTTTTTGGTTATTTGGGCTCATTTTTCATGGTAAAAGGTATGTGTAAAATAGTGCATACCACGAACCAAGTAAATCTAGAGTCCGGGATAACTCTCCATATAGTGATTTATACATCTAGAATTATAGTTACACAAATATTGTCCTTCTAAGTCTGTGTCTAGGATATGCTTCGGGCTTAACTAGTTAATTGATATTGCCAATGGTTTATTTGATCGTGTTGACTAGCAGGTGACTAGATAATTTTACAAGTAACGTTCTTAATTTCCATTGGATAGTTGGACAAGTGGGACTTCTAGTGTATAAATTGCCATTCAAGCTGGTAAGTGGGTAAAGTCTCTATGAGCTTAGGGTCGTAAAAACAAGATCCCATTGCTTTATTCCCTAGTAGATAGATATATAAGCAGCCAAATTAGGATGCTTTAGGCGGTTGCTTAATTATGACAGTATTATTGTGTCTAGGTTTTAGGATGATGTAACGCCTAAGTCTTAAGATATATATGCACTTCGAGAGAAGAAGAAATCATGGCACTAAATAATACAAGACCAACGTTCTAATCGGATTAATAATGGTTTAATACAGTTTCTTATATAAGGTTCGACCGCTCTTTTATCTTTTGTTAATTAGCTTGCGTGGGTAAAAGTGCCTTGAATTGATTATAGACACCAACCAAACCGTGCCAGTCTCTCAGGTTGAAAACCCCCTTTTCCCGTTAGAATTAGGATTTAGACTGACATAGGTTTAACATAGGTTTAGAATAGAATAGAATTAACATAGATTAGATAACCAAAATATTAATTAAATTGATAGATTTAACCTCGCTTCAAGTGTTCGACACCCTACTTACAACGAAACTACTACCGATCAGGTACAATGTCCGTTAAAGTGTGTTTTTGGGATTAGTCGGCAAATATAAAATTTAAAACTTGATTTTGAATCATCTTAAATATACCATACAACGACAGCACATCAAGTTTTTGGCGCCGTTGCCAGGGAGTGAAAATTAATCTTGATTTTTATTTTGATATTTTGGTTTTTAACATTAGATTAGATCTAACCCTTAGGATTAGTGTAATTTAGATTAGTGTATATTCTTCTATATTCTGTAATATTTATATATTTGTATATTTGTATTTAGTTGTTTGCTTGTATATTTGTGTGTTTAATTGTTTGTGCATTTAAATTGTTTATCTTAAATACACTGTTCTGGTCGACAGTTGAATACAACGTATCCACTCTTCGGTAGACGTATCCAAATTTTGGTTACTTTAATGAAAACAGCTTATAAGTAAGCTTTGGTGAGAGCTTTTTGAACACACAACAATATGATTAAGAAACTTAACACTGGTATTGTAAATCGACTTAAAAACTCAAATTTGTATTAAAACTTGAAAGTGTTACAAAGCTGAAAGTAAAAGCTGTAAATGACTTAAGAATTAAGCTAAGATTAAAAACTGAAATTAATTAAAAGCTAACTAGTTACTAACATTTAAAACTAGATGCTTCAAAGGCTTACAACAAGCTCTATTTATAGCCGAAGTCTTGGACTTGCAGCTTGTGCTTCTTTGTAGAGATAAAAACAAGTGTGCTTGTTGTGTGAGGAGAGACTAAAGCAAATCCCAGCCTTTGATTTCTTTTGAGCTTCTTTAGAGACAATCTCAGCCATCGAAATGCTTTGGGAATGGAGAGGGATTGCCAACATGGACTTTTATACAACTTGGTTGGGTTAGTAGGGTGGATGAAATGATTTTGGCTAGGGAGAGAAGTGGTTTTGCAGGGGAGAAGGTATGGGGCGACATACCAGTTGTAACTGGGTTTTAGGGCGGGAAAGAAGACTTTTTGGGGGAAGTATGCAGTTTGGTCCCCTGAAGTTGTATAACTTAAATGCAATATCTACCCGGTTGGCAATTTCAACCCTTGTCTTTCTCTTTTGCAATACAAATTGAGGTTTTGGCAGTTTTAGCCCCTCAAGTTGTATTTTCTTCATGCGGATGACTTAAGACTGACTTTGGCTTTGGATTTCTCTTGGTCCTTTCCTTCCCGTGCTTGGATTTGTTTGTGTTTGGCTTTCTTTTTGTTCCTTTTCTTGAATATCCGTTTCCTGCACAATACAAAATCAAAACATACAAATACAATGTATTTTTGGTACGTTTTTAGTCATTTTAAGTTCGTTTATAGTGGAAAATGGTATGTGTAATTAAACACATACCAAGTAACTTACCAAATGGTGCGATCACATCCAAAGTTTAAACACCACACTAATGAACAATGCAACAAGATACCATCGTTACTGAAGGTAGGTAAGAAAGATAAGATAAACGGAATCCCGCATGCATACCAAAAGCTTAAGGGGTTCTACAAAGAAATTTTGAATCTAGGACCCGACTTTATCTGAGTTCCGTCAATGGAAGAATGGCTCACACACGAGCATATTAGCGTGCATGAGTTAGAAGCTGAAGAAAAAGTCTAACTTAAAGACTTCGCTGTAAACAAAAGTGCTTCTCGGGAGACAACCCGGAATGTTATTTAATTTTGTTATCGAGTCTGTCTTTTCAGACTTCAATACGGCGTATCCGCCCCATACCATACGACATATTAAATGTTTGGAAGTTATCAGTCTTTATTTTTCATGCACTTTAAAAACATTATTGTCAGTTCTGCGAATACGCCGTATTCATCTATTTGATACGCCGTATCCACAGTCTGACCCGTATTTAGTTTGTTTTAGTTTAGTTTAAATTAACCGTAGATACCAAGATAGGAATGCACATGTTTTCATATATTTTACACAGGACCTCGTGAAGAAAATATCGACGAATATTGGTGGAGAATTTACAAATTTGGAAATTTTAAAGTGTTGGAGTCTTAAAACCTCAAGACGGCTGTTCAACACACGATCTTGCTCATAAACGCAAATTGGAGAATCTACCGAGCAAAAATCAAAGGAGTTTCTCATTCTAATTCTTTTTAAATTCCCGTATTTAATGTTTTACATATACAACGAGGACGTTGTATAATTCAAGTGGGGGGATGGAATTAGAATGTTTACTTGTCCTAAATTTTCACAATAAAAGGCTTAAATTATGCTTAAATTTAAAAAATTTCAAGCATACTTTTGTGAAATTACATGTTACATAACCCGCACACAATAACCCTTGATAGATATTGTAAGGATTTAACCTTTCCGTTTCCAAATGTTTACCCAAATTCCACAAAATATGAGTGTGCCGGTGATGTTGTAGACTTTAGAACTTGGCTTGGTATATCTATTCGAGACCACAATAATGAGTATTATGGATTTAATTGGAGTAACTTGTTTAAATTGGTAAATCTTAGGATTACAACCAAATCGCCTATACATGTTGTTTATTAACTAACTACACCGGTTAGTTAACCTCCCGTTAAACCCTTCCACTCTCATCTTTAGAGTGATGATCCACTAGAACAACCCGTAGAGCCAATCCTTTAGGAATTTACACCAATTATTTGTTTCGTTACACCCTTACACCTTAACCTACCCTGTTAGATTAAGTTTAATTTACAGTTGCTAGTTGCTTAAAGTGTAAAGTTTGTATTTCCCGAGTCTTGTGTCATTTTCTATCTTTGGTGCGGTTGGAAATTTGCACATTGCAAATGGGAATGTATATTAGTAGTCAAAGCTCATGTGATTTTACTACATTCACAATTAATGGTGAATCCGAAGAACGAAGAAATTACCGAAGGAATTATCCGGAATTATTATGATCGTGAAGATGGTGAAACTACACCGAGATTTGAAGTTTAGTTAGTAAAAAAAATGAGAAAAATTGCAAAGAGATAAAAAAAAAAAAAAAAAAAAAAAAATGAAATAAAGTTTAAAGATAATCAATTCGCAAAAAGCAATACGATGGAATTAAAAGATGGATCGATTATTCGTTGATACGTCAAAAAAATCAACGATGTAAACTATTGTACAAAGTGAAAGATATCGCCACTTACCTTGTAGAGTATGTAAAGTTTTGGGATGAATTTAAGTTGATCGTTACGGGAAACGCCAACTTAGGTTGTGGTGTTTTATATCTATGATCAAGTCGATGTAAAATAGTAGAGTCTTTGTCCTGATAACGTCGGGTGAAATCAGTGTCTATCAACTGTATCTTTAATCTTAACTAATTGTTTCTTGATTTTATTTAACAACAATATTTATTTTATCTCTTCCTATAATTAGCCCATTTGGTCTATGACTTTTGGTGAAAGTTAAAAGGTTCCTACCCTATATCATTCTTCATCCTAACTGTTGGTTAAATTCGAATGGGGATGTGATCGAACACTCATGTCTATCCTGGAGATTCGGGTGTATATGTGTGCTTCAGCTGCCTTGTTGGAATGGTACTTCTGGGGAAAGATTATAGAATGATCAACCGTACGCCTTTCCATACAAAACCCATATTTACCTTTATAAGCTTGTTACTCCTTGGCTTTAGTGGTGGAGATGTGTATCCTTGCCAAGCTTATGATAGAATACTCGTTACGACCGAGCAAAGAGTGAATTAGTTACATGTTACCACATAGATTAGTTGAGTGATTTGAGTGTTTTCATCTTCCTATTTCGTGAGGTGTTTGGTTATGTACTTGTAATAGATCGAATAAATGCTTTAACGGAAAATATCCTTAGGGATACATTTTTGTAAACTTCTAAAGGCTACTTGAGGACAAGTAGGATTCAAGTGGTGGGATATTTAATGACATCAAATAAAGTCTATTTTATAGCATCGTTTATCCTACGATATTAACCCATTTTGTATAATTATTGCAAAGAATTTGTTACTTAACATTTATATTTGAGAATGCAAGTAATTTATGAGCTATTGGTGAAAGATAGCAAAAGCGCCATTTTGGACTTAAATTAAGATATTTTGAAGATTACTATTTCTGAAGACCAATACGCCGTATCCATCAAGGAAGATACGGTGTATACGTGCCTGCACTCACCAAAAAGACCTATAGGAAAATAAAGATCAAAACTCCGTAACTAAGGAATCATACGCCGTATTCAAGATAATAGAAGCAAAATAATATTTCTGAAAGATTATTCAAACGAGGGTCCTACTCCAAGAAATCCCCAATATGCCGTATCCAACCGACTTCCAGACCTTACAAATAGAAAACTCAAAAACAAGTTTTAAGTGTGCTAAATCATAACTCGATATCTAAAACAAAAAAAGTCGATTTCAAGATAAAAAAAGCAGAAGAGGTCGAGCAACGCATTCAATTCCATAGGAGACATCGTGTAATTCTATATACTTTAGTAATCGTTCAGTTTTTGGTATCATTCGTTAACTCAGTTAGTTTACCTTGGCTAAATATTTGCTCTTGTATTTATTATGACGTTTGAAGGCTAATACCTTTAGGTATTAGCCATTTTTATGGAAGATCTGAATGTTTTGGTATAATGAATATATCCGATTTTCTGATTTATCATTGATTGCTTCTGTTTTATGTTTTATCAATTTGATACTTGTTAACGCACTTTTGTATGCGACCTATCATTCAACTGGATCTAGTAAAGTGGACCAAGTAGATCTAGAGTCCAGGATAGCTCTCCATATAGTAATTTATACATCTAGAATAATACTTACACAAATATTATCCTTCTAAGTCTGTGTCTAGGATACGCTTCGGGCTTAACTAGTTAATTGGATATTGCTAATGATTTATTGATCGTGTTGACTAGTAGGTGACCTAGATAATTCAACAAGTAATGTTCTGATTTCGATTGGATAGTTTGAGCAATAGACACTAGCGTATATTATAGCCATTTAGCGGTAAAGTTGGTAAAGTCTCCATGAGCTTGGGTTTAACAAGATCAAACCATTGCCTTTAAACCCCAATATAGATTAAAAATCACAAATAAGGATGCTTTATGCGGATGCTTTAATTGTGACAGAATTAATGTGTCTAGGTCTTAGGATGATGTAACGCCTAAGTCTTAAGAATGATATGCCACCTCGAGAGAAGAAATCATTGCACTTAATAAACAAACCAAGGTTCTAATCGAATAATAATGTGTTTAATATAGGTTTTTTCTTATATAAGGTTCGACCGCTATTTTATTGTTTGTCTATTAGCTTACGTGGGTAACAGTATCTTGGATTGATTGTAGTCACCAACCAAACCGTGTCAGTATCTCAGGCTGAAAACCCCCTTTTCCCGTTAGAATTAGAATTTAGACTGACATAGGTTTAACATAGGTTTAGAATAGAATAGAATTAACATAGATTATATAATCAAGATATTAATTAAATTGATAGATTTAACATCGCTTCAAATGGTTTTTGACACCTCTACTTACCAGAAACTACACCGACAGGTACACTGCCCGTTAAAGTGTTGTATTGTTAGTCGCAAGAATATAAATTTAAAACTTAAATCATCTTAAATAAACCACACACTACAACACATCAATTATCTTACCACATAATATAATGATAACCAATTTGCTCCCACTGATCTTAAGATATATATGTCAATCAATTTAATAATACATGCAACCATAGAATTTTCATATACGATTTTAAATCAATCATAATATAGACATCTAATTGATTCTTTCCTATTTATATCTCACCTAATACTTGCATCCAACGTACTTTATGGTTAGATATCTTATGCAAGTTATAGTTGAGGAATATAACGATAAAGTCCATAATATAGTTCTTAAACATGATGAACTACTAAAGTAATGACTTATGACATAATTATTAATATAAATAAAAAATGTCTTATAATAAATTACAATCCTTTTTTACTTACAACATTATATGACAAGATATAATGTTACATGAAAAAAAAACAAGAAAACAAAACATTTTATAACATGTGAGGCAATTTATAAGTTAATAGTCAATGATTCAATAACTTTAAATATGGCAGTAGTTTAATAGAATTAAAAATTAGTAACCCTTAAACTAGTTACTTTGTTAGTCCCAACTAATAGACCGATATTAGATATTTGCGTCATGTTATTAGGGGTTTCTTTAAACGTCTTGGTTCATACGTAATGTTTGATACTAAATTACAGTCCATAAATTGTACCATGTTCATAAAGGTACAAGCGCCTTTATGTAATACCATTTAATTGAGTTGGTTAAGGACTTAAGTGATTTTACCATTTCATTCCCCAACATAGGACATATAGATTGGAGCAATTAATATAACGTGCTTATTATAATACACTTTTACCCCCTAATTGACCTAATATATTATCTCTATGGTTTATTTACCTTTTATAAAACTAGGCCTTAATACATAAGAGATTCTCATCAAGTACACTCTATAATCATCAATATTAACAAACATAACAAAAATGAAAAGAAAGTTATTATTTTCTATGTCATTCATGAAAATGTACACATCTTTATTAGAGAGTTTTTACTTTTTAAAATAATTGAAAAAAAATAATAAAAAAAAACTTTTCAAAGAATGTCACTAATTTTAATTTCTTCAGTTTCACAATGTTATATTTTTAGCATATTCATTAATAAGAATAGAACAATAATCGCAATGCGAATTTATGAAGATTTTAAACTAATGAACCACATACGAATAATGTGAGAATGAATAATTTTAAATTTAAACACCTGAATTTGAACTAATAAATTAAGTTTCAAAATTTAGCATAACAAATAAGGTTTCGAAATAAAAAAACGAAAACCAAACACTTAATTTACAATAAAAATTATTTTGGTTTCAACTATAAACTTATTCTCACTATTATATTCATAACCCTCTAAATAGCAACTCATTATAGTTATTCACTTAACACATGCTTTTAACATTTGTGACAAAACTCTTCAAAGAACTCTTGAACATAAAACATTTTCTAAGACATTGTTTCATTATAGAAATATTTTAAGATCATTAGATACGTCTTTACTTAATTAGTCTACACATATTAAAGAAACTTTGATTACGTCTAATTGCACTTTATAAAAATAATTAAATAAGTTTGGTGGTCATATTGAAAACGAAAAAGACCTATATATATCATCTTAAATAAAATTGGTAATCATAATTATTTTGTATTCATATTTTCCTATTTTACTTATAAAAAATTTGATTGTAGAAACCATCAACAAACCAAAATAAGAAAAAAAATTGTCATAAAGATATATAAGAGATTACATTATCCATTTAATTCAAGATCACATAAATGCTTACAAACACCATAAAAATGTAGACCTTAATGATGAGAAAATTATTTAAAAGGTGTACTTTCACGTGTCATTTTTGGGTTTATAAAATTAAACCTTATCAAATAAAATGCAATTCGATCTTTCTGTAATTCTCATTAATCCTCATTGATATGTCATTTACTGTAAGATGTATGAGATGATCAAATCATAATGCATGTTGAAATTCTTTATGACCATAGTAAACATTCCTTTTAAACATGTTTCAAATATTTAGTGGTTACAAGAACTTATAAATGGTTATCTAAGTAAATGACTTGTACTTATATACATAAGAAACTATTCAAAATAAGGACTATATCAATTTATTAACATAAAAGCATAACTAACCATAGAGCATACATTAGTTATTGGAATCTAACCACAACACAAAATTAGATTCACATAAGAAGTTTGATGTAATTGTTAACTTCTCGTTGGTTCCATTAACAACCCATTAATAACTTCTACATTTAATTATTCAAAATCAATCAACAAAATACATCACCTTTGGGCAGAAATATTTGCTAACTAATTATTTAATTTGCATATATCAAATTATTAACATAAAAGTATAACTAACCATAGGGCAAATGTTAGTTATTAGAATCTAACCACACCATAAAATTAGATTCATAAAAGAAGTTTGATGGAATTGTTAACTTCTCGTTGGTTCCATTAACAACCCATTAATAACTTCTACATTTAATTATGCAAAATCAATTAGCAAAATACATCACCGTTGGGCATAAATATTTGCTAACTAATTATTTAATTTGCCAAAATACCGTTTGGCGGTCAAAATTATGATTATCCGTTGGGCTAATCCACAATCTCGAACACACCAACGCGTAACTTAGTATGACTTTAATTCACATAATTGTTTTGATTAAGTGCTTTCCGTTGGGCCAACACTAACTTCGACAATTATGTAGTCATAAGTATGACCGTTCATTCACTTAACTGTTTTAACCAGTAGCCTTCCTTTGGGCATGACAACTAGTTTTAACAATCAAGTAGTCACAAGACATGTTAAAATATATTACAAACATGTCAAATAATGCCCTATTTAATAAGAATCATTTTGTAAGAAAACACTCTCTTAATGTTTATAACCAAAACAGAGAGACTTTATAGTTCTCTAACAATTGAGTTAAACATAATGAAAGTAAACACTCGAATAATTTGCCTAGAAAGTTATGACAAAATAGAGTTTATAATATACTTTCTTTTGAACAAAACATAACCAAAGATTGGCGTTCAACGTGACGTAAAATAACTATCACACCCGTAATTTAGAATCATTGTTATTGCCAAGTTTATTTACGTGTAATATTCAATGTAGAATATAATTTTGATATTATGAGACTTAAAAAATAATCAGATATTTAGTAATTACAAAATATAATTCCATAAATATTATAAGCAATTAAAGTCTAGATGACCAGCATTAAAAATTTAATTCGTATATTGAAACAAAAGTCAAGAAATAATACACAACAAACCTTGGTCAGCAATATATGTTAGTTTTAAGAAAAAGACTCAGTCACCCCGTGTATTGTCTAGAATACCATATGCTCCTTAGTTTAAACTTAATTGTATGACTCATGGTATTGGGCCGGGTCATTTACCCACTTGTAAGCCTATACCATAGCCATTATGGCATATAAAGCTCTGAATAAAAAGCTCTTTTAGCCAAGGAAAGAGGTTGGGTTGTTCAATTTATCAACATCACGATAATGGTGTAGTTTCTTATCCCTAAAACTTACCTTTTACTCTCTCTACAAATTCGGCCAACCCCTAGATAATTGATTGTGTTAAGATATCCAATATACTACAATTGGTATCATAGCACATGGGATGATTAGCTAGATTGTGTGTGCATGTTCATGTTTAGAATAGGAGTCAAAAAGTTTAGTTTTTGAATGTTTTCTTGTCTCAATCACTTGACACTTTTTGAATCTCAAATTGTGGTGTTAAAGTATGGTGTTTTATAGTTGTTATAAGCCTTCTATGATCAATGAGTGCAAAAAAAACCAAGCAAAAGACGATCAAAAAAGGGTGGATTTTAAGGTGAAGAAGTCGTATAAATTCATCACATGCATTTTGTCTCTCAGGCACAATTTCTCATTGTGTTTTTGCCACTAGCGTACCTTGTCATAGAAAGGACACTGCAAAATTGTCTATTATGATAAGGACAAAAGTACGCGTTTTGTTCTAATTAGGGACGCGTTTTTAACTACTGCTTTTGTCTCTTGCGATAGAGTCAAGCGTTATGATCACCAGATCCTGCGATTTTTTGTGGTCACTGCGTTTGTCTAACTTCACAGCGTTTTGTGTCTGAGTTTGTTTCCTATAAAGGTTGAGATATTGTCTTTTGCGTTTAGCTAAATGAAACCCATAATTGCATTTTTGCCTAGGAGAAACTCTGTCTATTTCATTTCTTGATTGCATTTTGTCTCAAGACTTGACTGAGATTTGTCTAAGGCTCTTTATTGCGTTTTGTCTCCAACAAATTAAGATTTGTCTAAGGCTCTTCACTGAGATTTGTCTACTGCGTTTTGCCTAAGTCTTATTATCCTCATTACATAAGCTCATTTCAACCAAACCAAACCTTACTTAAACAACATATCACCTAATCTAACAAACAATCATCACTTTTAACATATAATCACTAATTATTGTTTGATCAACTTAATCATTTCACAATCAATTAAGATGGCTAATCTTTCGGAAGACATTCAATGTACCGGTTCAGATACCCGACCACCTATGCTTGATAGTACCGAATTTGCATCTTGTCAACAACGAATTTGACTGTATTGTCAGGGTAAAGAAAATAGGGTGAACATATTGAAGTCAATTGCTGAAGGACCCATTTCCAGCTTGTGACAATTCGTAAACGCTTGCAAAATGTTAAATGAAGGTGCCTTACATCTAGTGCAAGAACAACCTTGTTCCCTATTCGACCTATCACCTGAAGATAAGGATAGGTATAACGCTGACATTCGGGAAACAAACATCCTACTTCAAGGGTTACCAAAGGACATCTACACTCTTATCAATCATTATACAGATGCAAAGGACATATAGGATAATGTGAAGATACTCCTAGAAGGTTCAGAATTAACTAAAGAAGACCGGGAATCACAATTGTATGATGACTTTGAACACTTCTGTCAGAACAAAGGAGAAACTATTCACGACTACTATGTCCGGTTTGCTAAACTCATCAATGACATGCGGAACATCAAGATAACCATGTCTAGAATGCAGCTAAACTCAAAGTTTGTTAACAATATGTTGCCTGAATGGGGTCGATTTGTAACAGCAGTGAAACTAAACAGAGGATTAAGGGACTCCAACTATGATCAGTTGTATGCTTATCTAAAGCAACACGAGGCACATGCCAATGAGAACAAAATGATGTTGGATCGATTCACTCAACACACCGTGGATCCTCTTGCCTTGATGTCCAATGTTTCACACCAGCAGTACTATTCACAATCATCTACAACTCCACCATCCACATATGTTCCACCACACTTTGCGGACAACACTCCACTTGATTCAGGACTCTCTCCAACTGACAACTTAATTGAGAACTTAACCAACACACTTGCCCTACTCACCCAATCATACAAAACATACCTACCTCAAACAAACAATCAACTCAGAACTTCATCAAATACAAGGAACCAAGCCACAGTTCAAGACGGCAGGGTTGTGGTTCAGAATGTTCAGGGTCGACAGAATAGAGGTCAGGGGAACAATGCACGGGGTGCAGGTGCAGCTGGATATGGGGGAGCTCAGAACAGAGTTGGGAATGCAAATCCAGGTCAAGCAAGACAGATTAAGTGCTACAACTGCAACGGTATAGGCCACATAGCAAGGAACTGCACTCAGCCCAAGCGGCCACAGAACTCCGAATACTTCAAAGACAAGATGTTGCTGATGCAAGCTCGGGAGAATGAGGTAGCACTAGATGAAGAGCAGTTGTTGTTTCTTGCAGTTGGACAAGACAATGCTGTTGATGAGGATGTGGATGACCAACCAGTGCACGATTTAGCACTCAATGTAGATAATGTGTTTTAAGCTGATGATTGTGATGCTTTTGACTCTGATGTGGATAAGGCTCCTACTGCACAGACTATGTTCATGGAAAATCTATCATCTACAGATCTTGTTTATGATAAAGCCAGTCCGTCTTATGATTCGGACATTCTATCTGAGGTACACAATCATGATCATTATCAAGATGCTGTTTGTGAACATCATGAAGTACACGAGATGCATAATGATGTACAACCTAACTATATTGTTGACTCACATGCTGATTATACGAGTGATAGTAATATGATTCCGTATGATCAGTATGTAAAGGACAACGCAGTGCTAGTTGTACAAAGTAATATATCTTCTATACCAAATGATGCATACATGATGATATTAAATGATATATATGAACCGTCTGCCCAATGTGTCTCTGTAACCACACAGAACAATGTAGTTGATAATTCATTGACTGCTGAACTTGCGACATATAAGGAACAAGTTGAACTGTATGAAAGACGGGCCAAGTTTGAATTAACAAAAAGAGAACAAAAGATTGATGAACAATTAAGAATAGTTATCACTGACCGTAATCGTAAAGAAGAAAGTTTGAAAAGGGAACTTCATTCTGTAAAATTGCAACTTACCTCTACCATTAACCATAACAAGTCAATGGTAGAAGAAGTTACGTCTTTGAAAAAGGATTTTAAACAGAAAGAAAATAAATACCTTAAAGAATTTTTGGACATGAAATCTTTAAAAGAAAAGGTCGAGGATAAATTATACAAACAAGATCAGTCTCTTCAAACAGTTCACATGTTGTGTAAACCAAAACCCTATTAAGATGAACAAAATAAGGTATGTGAGATTTCTTGATTCACGATCTCGGGAGGTCGGGGATGATGGAAATAAATGAAAGCCATTTTAGAGAGAGAAAGTAGTTATTATTGAATGATTAGTGAAATTACAATTATGAGGTTCACCCCTCTAAGGAAGATTAGAGGGGGTATTTATAGTCTAAACATAAGCCATCTTTAGGCTAATTACACTTCTAGTCCGTGTGTTTAAGACTATTTAGAAACTAATGTAATTTTCATATAGACACCATATTTTTAATCCTAACAATCTTCCCCCAATATTGTGGCATATGGAATTACTTACAATGTATCTTACAAGTACAAATATAAGTGCTCCAGCTTGAATCTTTCCATTACTTGCAGACGATATAATGTAACTTGTATAAACTGAGTTAGCTTCCCCCCAGTTTATACTACATGTCTTCACACAGATTTCTTCATCTACTTCTTTTTATCAAAGTTTCTGAATCAGCTTCCGCCCAAACCAACATCCGTATTGTAAGCAGATTCTGAAACTGTGATGTAGCTTCATAGAAGAAGAAGTAGAAGTAGAAGTAGAATCAGAGAAGTGGAAGAAGCAGAAGAAGAAGCCAACAACATCAAACTTTGCTTCTGTTTTGATGAATATCCATTCAGGGGAACATGCAAGGAATCAGCAACATGTTCTCATGTATGCACATACTTCACACACTAACCATCCAAAGGTTGAAAGCATACAATCCATCTCCATAAGATAGAAGCGGACTTGAAGATAAGAAAGAAAGAATTGAAGGTGAGATAAGTACACATTTCTTCCCCCTGATTAATGCAATCTATCAAATACTTCCTTTTCTTCCCCCTGATTGCATTTGATGACCATCGAAAAAATCATAAACATGTGTACGCCCGAATATTCAATAGAACAACCATGTGTGAAGTAGAATAAATTCGGTTAAGCATGAGAATCAACTGCCGATAAAAACCTCTATACTTTTCTCCTCTGACTCATTCATTTCCAACCTCGTATTAATTCTGTCGGCTCTTTGTAATGACTACTGATGGAGAAAACTCAGTATGACAAACTCGATACTGAAGTGACATCCCCCAAAGTTGTGACTTAAGCTTGCACTATCCGGAAGAATCTCTTGAAATATCCTCAACTACGTGAGTCACTGAGCACTACAACATAACTCCTTAAAGTGATAGCTACTTTGTAGATAAAAGAGAGAAAGAATCACAAAAGTAACCAGATATTCAAGTCTTTATGACAATCCTTATCTGCCCGAACAAGTCATCTTCGTTGCAGAGGTAGAAAGGCCAGAAGATGAAATAAGTACACTTCCCCATGACATATTACTTCAATCCCGAATAAGTAATAAAGAATCAACCCCATAGTCATTTATTGCGATTAAATCCCGAGACTAGCCTTTTGAACGGTTTTCGTGAATCTTTTATCCGGATCATTTTAAGCAATAAGTGATGTTTTTGTGTCCAAAAAAATTAACACAAATTCGGCCCTTTAGCATTTTAAGCCTACAAATTCGGATCCAACGCAATATTATTTAGTCCAAAATTCTTAGTCCAATTCGTATGTCAATACACGACACATTTTTTCATTTTCGGTAAGCTCAGCCTAACATAATCAAACCTCTGGCCCATTATAAATTCGGTAAATGCTGGCCCATTTACGGTATATTCAAGCCCAAGCTATAATCACTTTTTGGTATTCATATCTAGGTTATATCATAACCCTAGACACATACTTCACACTTTATCCCACGCCACCATCTGTACTCCCAACCTTATTTCTCCAAAATCAAACGCACATCAACCAAACCCTATATTTTAGTAATAAAAACCACACACACGCAAACCCTATCTCAAAATATTCGCCTCTTTATTATCAATCTTCTCCATCTCACTCAATTCCATCATAGTCACAAAAAAAAATCAAATCTTGAACATTCATCCCTTTTATAAGCACAAACCCCTTTATTTATTTCCAAATACAATCATGAACAAACCCCCAAAACTTAGAACCACAACCCGTTTTTGCTTTGATTTGGCTTCAAGATCTTATGACAAGGTCTACGGTAGGTTGTTTGTCTTTTGGTTTTCTGTTTTGATCAACAAAACAAAGAAAAGAGAATAACAAACTTGTTATAACCTCTTCTTTATTTTTAGATAGTAAAAAAAGAAGGTTTTCCTCTTAAAGATCAATGATGAAGCTTTGAAGGATGGGATTAGGAATAGTGTGGATTTGATTGTGGATTGAGTTGGCTGTTGTAGGGATTTTTCGTCTTTTTCATTTCTGTTTTCATGTTTGATATGGATCTTGTTAGAAACTCAGTCACAATCGAGTTCAGTCATAACCGAGTTGACTCTCTGAGTTGACTCGGTTTGTCGAAAATCAATTTCGATATTAACTCAGTGTAAAAGTAATTTCGATGTCGAAATTATAATTCCAATAAACTGTTTGAGCTTGTTGTTACAGATCTAACTTTGTAGCAGTTAAAATATAAAGTTTATAACAGTTAAGTACAAATCTGGTCTTTCTCTTCCTTGTAACTTCTTTTTCATTTTCCGATCTTGACCAAAAGCATTTTCGGAATCCATTTCTGGAATAAACAGTTATAGTTTCGAATTTGACCGTTAACCAAAGTCAACGTCGAATTTTAACTAGTCCGAAATTACATCCGAATTTGCTCTCTAATCAGTAGCAGATATGTAGAAAACATTTAACTAGTCGAAATTGGACAAATCTTACGATAAAACCATAAGCAGTCAATCCCGAACTAGTCAAATGTAACGAAAATATAATAGTATAATCTGTTGTAACAAATTGTGACCATAAATAAGCTGATGAATGAAACTGTATAGGCTAAAACATATCAAATTTGAACCGAATAAGCTAAGCTAGCAGAACTGGACCAAATAAGCTATAATAAGCTGCGTAATACGCTGAACCAAATAAGTTGTAAACATCACAAATCGTTCCTGCAGCTCTGATACCACTTATGAGATTTCTTGATTCACAAGCTCGGGTGTAACATCCGAGAATTTTCGAATTTAGAATGACGATGTCAATCTTTGACTTTTAGGGTCTGGCTTGACTTATAAGAACGATCATCTAAATCACGTTTTCACGACTCGGACTCTAAAGCAATTTGATGTGGAATGATATTCCTGACAACTTTTTAGTTTTGCCCGAGACCTGGAAACGAGCCGAAAAGGGCTAAAACAGCACCGCAAACATTATTCGAACAATATACAACGCGGACACACAAAAACAATTAAATTTGTTTTTAGTTATCAGTATTTATTTAATAAAAATATTAAATAAATTATTCATCATTTTTAATTAAAAGCGTTTTTGAAAACGCGACTATTCGAGTTGAAATCCATTTTTATTTCAGACGGAGCGAAACCGGTTCACAAAATGAATAACAGATATTTTATTTAATGTTATAAAATATTTCTGAAATATTATCAAATAAATACTCATTTTTATCAGAAAAATGATTTGAAAAACAATGGCGCAAGTTTCGAGATTTGAATCATCCGTTAAGTCGCTCAAATGAGTCCCGAACCGTTTTTATAAAAACTATACCAAAAATGTTACACTTTAGGTCCCTCAACTATAATAACTTGTCACATTTAATATATATATATATAATCTTATATCATTTTTATCATTTCACTCTCTTTTATACACACACAAAAATTATAACTCTCTCCCACTCCCACCCATCTTCTCCGGCCACCCCTCCCCACCACCGGCCACCACCTCCGGTCACCGGAAAAGTTTTCCGGTGACTTTTCCGACCAACACCAAATATGTTCCTCACTACCGGATCTATCCGATCCACCAACTCACTCTCTCCCACGCGCCATTTCCACCACCTTCACTGCCATCGCCACCATCATCATACACCATCATCATATCACAACCACCACCCGAAGAAGGTGCGTTTGGTTTTGTTTATAAAAACGAAGGGTCGTTTGGTTTTGTTTATAAAAACGAAGGGTCGTTTGGTTTTGTTTATAGAAACAAGGGTGTGTGTGGTTTTGTTGTAAACACCACACCGGGTTGTGTTGGGTCGCGGGTCAGCAGCAACAGGGGGGGGGGTGTCGGGTTTGTTTGGGTTGGTGGTATAAACCACAAGGGTGTTCGTTTGGTTTGTGGGTTCACAACACCTCGAGGGTGCGTGGGTTTTGGTTTGCGTCGGGTTGGGACAGCCGAGGGGAGGGGGTGTCGGGTTGGGTGTCTACACGACAATAGGGTGCGTTTGGTGTAGTCACAACCCCAAGGGTGTTTGTCTCGGTGACAGCCCACCCGAAAAAGGGGCGTGGGTTTCGGGTCAGTCACCTCGAGGGTGCGTTTGGTTGTAACAGCCAACGCCAAGGGGTGCGTTTGGCTGTTATAAATAATAAGAGGGGCGTGTTTGGTTTGTTATAAATCAATAAGGGGCGTGTTTGGCTGCGACAGCCCCCCCTAGGGCGTGTTTGCGTTGGTTTTTGTTATAACACCACAAAGGGCGTTTGGCTGTGACAGCCCCACCTAGGGCGTGTTTGGGTCGGGTTGGCAGCCGGGTTGTTGGGTTTGGCTCGGGACAGCCGGGGCAAGGGTTGTCGGGTCGGGTTAAGGGTTAACAACCACAAGGGTGCGTTTGGTTGATGTTCGCAGCCGGGGGTGTTTGTTGGCTGCCACCACAGCCGGGTTGGCTGTTGGGACAGCCGGGTTGGTTGTCGAAACCCGAAGGGTTTGTTTAGTTTGAATATAACAACAAGGGGTCCGTTTGGTGTAGTAGAAAACGAACCAGGGTGTGTTTGGTTTTATTATACACGAGACTAGGGTGCGTTTGGCTTAACAGCCACGCACAAGGGTGCGTTTGGCTGTCCATCAGCCGGGGTGCGTCAAGTTGTGTGTTGACACCGAAATAAAGTGAGTTTAGTTAACGCGAAAATATATAAATTGTTTCATTTAATCGATTTATATA